>VDFB02367241.1:0-76727 GCA_007258455.2 Sequoia sempervirens
TCTCCCTCCCTCTGAATACATACATACATACTTACATATATACAAGCATAATACATATGTACATACGATCCTACATACATACAAGCATACATGCACGTATGTAGATGTAATCTTACATACATATAGGCATACATACATACATGGATTGATACATACATACAGGCATGCATACATTCAATAGAGTAGCATTTAACATAAAGAAAGACATAACACGAGTGCATTATACCGTGCTCGCGTTATGTCTTGCTAGACATGTCCCACACAAACACAAAAAACCATGTCAAAAACTAAGATATAACATGAGTGTGTTATGATGCGCACACGTTATATCTTGCTTTGGGAATCCCCAAGCCTTAGGATTGGTATTTTCCTCGGAATACCAACCCAAAGGCTTAGAGGCCCTTCCCAATGACCAAAGAAGTGTTTTTGCAAATTCTACAATATTTCTCATAATCGGGTTCATGCTCACCGCTAGGATTGCACGTGTTTCAATGTCAAACAAATTGAACACCTGGGTAATGTTAGGTTCTCTCTTAGCTATCCAACGATGTAATTTTTGTTCACTTTTTGACAATGTTAAGCCTTTCATCTATAATTTCTTTTGTTTGTGTGTCTCTTTTTTGGAAAAAAATAGTGTTTGGTGATTTTTCATTATAAATTAACCATTCATCAAAATTTCAAATAAATTACATTTTTAGAAACTAGACTCAATTCTACAAATTTTAAAAAATAAATTAAAAAAATTGCAATTAGTTTCCAAAATTTGTAGGGGTAGTATGGCCAAAATTTTATTTTCCAAGAAGTGTCCACTTATAAAATTAGTAAAAAATCAAATATTCATTAAGAAATTATCAGAAAAATCTTGCATCAACTACATACTATTAGCTAATTTCTCACTGAAGCGATTTTAAGAATACTAAAAAAAAGTTCACCGTGCTAGGGATGTACAAAAGTTGCTATGTTATGTTTTTATGACAAAAACGACACCAATTTATGTACGTCCCTCTTTTGAACCCCTTAATCTCAACCATTTTCAAAATAAATTAGTAGTTTAGAAAGTAGACTCATAGCACTTCAATCCTTGTGTTTGTTGCATCTCAAAATTTTGAGTGTAACTATCCTCAATTTCACGTCCAAGGTCAGTATTTCCTCATTTCAGAAAAAAGTGGCCACTTAAGCCCCATTTTTGCCCTCCCATCTTTTTGCACTTACCTGTGAATGGATTGGAAATTCATAGGTGGAATGAGAGTTTGATGGATTTGAATAAGGTATGTGATTGAATTATAGCCTGATAGGTGAATCAACCAACCCTTAATCAAATCTAGAAATGTCCTAATGATGAAATGCAATGATCTAACTAAGGTAATAGTGCAATTTAGTATTCTGATGCAAATAGAGAAGACACAAAAATTCACAGACAAATTCAGACAACTAAAATGAGTAGAGTAGGACACTATGCACCTGTGATTTAAATTTGGGCAGAAAATAGAGGACACAAACACCCAAGGCATGAGTGTCCTTGTAAAAATATTCAATAAAAGATTACAAAAAATATCGAAAACATGCTTCAATGAGTTACAAATATTTTCCCAAAAGGATTTATAAAAATATGATTATTTAGGTCAAAATATGGATGACGTAAACGTGCATGGTATGGTAAAAAAAAGTGACTTTTAAATAGTGGTTTTTAGAAATTCCTATTGTAAATCATTTTGTATCATCTGGGTATTAAAATAAATTACATATTTGGAAACTAGACTCTGACTACTACATTTTATGATTAGTGGCTTTTTTCAAGATTCCATATCTAAGAGCTTCAAATTTTAAGATCAAATGTGTCAAATTCTGAAAATCAAGGAAAACACTTCCATTTTTGGCCAAAAAGTGGACTCAACTTGCACACACCTGTAACATTCTTATTTCAAGATCAAAATTTGCCTTTGTCACTAGGAGTATTTGGGGTTTCTTTGAAAATTTTGACTAGTCCTTTTTCCATGAGAGCTTTCTCAATAAAAACCCCTTTTTCAATGACATTCTCAAAGGTGGTACAACATTGGATTTGGAGTTGAATCATCAATTATGTGTTAATGCTTTCCATAAAAATGGTAACCAACTATTTTTCAGGTATGGGACAAGGATGTTTTCTAGCCATGCTTCGCCATCTTTGATAGAATGATTTGAGTGACTCCCCCTCTTTTTCTTTGGTTGTGCACAACTTTGCTAGGGTCATGTCACTTTTTATGTTGTAGGTAAAGTGTTTAATGGACCCATCAACCAATTCATCCCATGTTTGTATCCCAAGAGGAAGGTGTGCAAACCATTTTAGAGCCTTCCCTAAAAGGTTTCGTGGAAATCATCTCATCAAATATGTGGGCTCATAAGCAATATCCATACATGTGTTAAATTTTTGTATATGTTCCACTAGATCCCCTTTCCCTTTTTATTTGTTAAAGTTTGGAGCATTGAAGTGTGGAGGGAAAGGTGGCATGTATATGCTCCTATCAAAAGGATAAGGACACAATTCCTCCATAGAATATGTCTTCTTGGTGGTCCCCAATTGTATGTTTTCCATTTGTTGTATTTCTTGCATTTGTTGCATCAAGGTGTCCACGGGGGATGGTGTCATGTTGGGTTGAACTTGCATGAGGGGATCGATATTGGTGTTAAAAGTGTTGAGATGATTATATGATAGATTGGACACCAATGTGTGATTTGGCTTGGCACTCTGTTGCAAATGATTCAAATTACTCTATTGATAATGGGGTGCAAACATGGTATTGGTATTGGTTTGATTTTGTGGTATGAAAATGGTGTTTGGTGTGATGTGTTGTTGCGGTGGAAGGGGGTTGGTGTTCAAGTTGGTCCCAAAGGCCATGTTGGTGTTAGGTGTAGTGTTGCCCATTTGTGTTTGCACTCTAGGTCTGACAATATGAATTCTTCCGGTCTTGTTAGTGTTGCAAGTTTGAGCAAGTTTGGTGGTGTTGTCATTGATGTCAACACAATTCAATATGTTGCAGATTGTACTTGTATAGTTGAGATGCTACTGAGATGTTGTGAGTACATGGAGCTATCTTTATGGTGTTGTAGATGTGATGGTTTGATGAGTTTCCAAGTGCTTTGAGAAAATTAATAAAGAAGAGAAATTAGATTTGTGAATGTGTTCAAAGTGTACTTTGGTATGTGCTCTGTGTTTCTCTTGTGTTGATCCTATGCTTGTGCAAATCTGAAGGGTTGCTAATGGTGATCTAGTGGTGATATCTCCTGAGTTTTAGCTTTTGGTTTGATAGTATGAGAAAGTTACGTTCACCAGTGTGTTAATTGTTCTAGCAGAGTTGGTCTTCTATGGATTGGGAGAAATGTTTCTGCTTCGCAGTTCTCCATTGTTCTGTTTCAGACCTTGCGGATCTGGTATATGTCTTTTAATGGTGTTATCTTGGTTATGGAAAAGATGCGTGTGAATTGGTGATCTGTAAGTCATGTTTTTGTGTTGTATATGTTTGCACAGTTCAGATGGGCTGATGGAAGAAGTTTGGTGTTCAAAAATTGTTTCACTTACTGCAGACGTATTTGAAGGAATCTGAGATGTGTTCTCTTGCATGATGAAGTGTGTTGTGTCATATGCATGTCATCTTCTTGTTGGGAAGCATGTACATCAATGTTCATTTTTGTTTTCATTAGGTTTGGCTGACCTGATGTTTACACTTCATTTTGGAGAATTAAAATTTAATTAAGGGAGTGTGTGGTTGATCCGAGACATTTTATTTTTGGTCTCGGTTAAATTTTTTATTAGTCCACTCTCATTATTTTCCACCACGGGAATGTTGAGTTGCCAACCTAATTTGAATTTATGAAATGAAGTTTTTGTGGCCGACCTTGGAGAAAGTTTCTAAGGTTGAAGATGGTATAAATGCAAGACAAATTGTGAAGAGTTGTAGAGGTGTGACGAAAAGTGACAAAGTAATCCAAAAATCATAAGAGTAGAAGTGTGTGTGAGTGAGTTGAGGTAGCAGTTCTTCATTATGTTAGATTCCTGAAGGAAGTGAGCTGAAGGTTCCTGCAATCTTCTGATCAAGGCTGTGAATGTGTGTTAATTGTTGTGGTGGATCTTTTGTTCTCTTTTGTATCTGTAGGCAGTGAGCCTCCCTGTTGGACAGTGGGCCCTTTCTGTAGGTAGTGAGCCTTTGTATTTGGACAGTGAGTCCTCTTCTGGGTAGTGAGCCTCTGTATTCAGTTTTATAATCTCTTTATATTATGAGTTAATCCTCACTATGGTTTTTCCCTCATTGAGTTTTCCACGTAAAAATTTGGTGTTTATTGTGTTGATTTTACTTTCTGTTATTTGTGTTTCATGCTCATAATTAATAACAGAATAGTGTGACTGTGGAATTGATAAGTCTTGAAGTTTTAAGTTTGAATTGTGTGAAAATTGATTCATCCCACCTCTCAATTGTCCTGCGCCTTTTAACAATTGGTATCAGAGCTTTGGTTCCTTGGTGTAGAGATTAACCGCTTAAGGAATATCTGATGGCGCACAAGTTGGCGATCCCTATGTTCGATGGATCCGATTACAATGATTGGAAAGTGAAGATGAGAGGATACATTGTTTCTCTTGGTTACAAGACCTGGAAGGCTGTTGAGATGAAGTATACTCCTCCAGCAAATGGTCCTACTACTATAGATGAGGTTTCTGCTTATGAGGAGAATGAGAAAGTGAGGTATGCTATTTACAGTGGTTTATCTAAAACTGGTCGAACTAAGGTTTTGTCTTTAGATACTTCTTATGATGTCTAGAAGAAGTTGGAAGAACTGTATGAAAGAAATGAAAGAGTAAAGTTGACAAAGAAGTTGGCGGCAAAGCGCAAATTTGAGAATTTGAAAATGGAAGAAGGTTAAGAGTTTACAATCTATTTCCAGAGGGTTAAGATGACAACAAATGAAGTTAATAATCAAGGGGGAAAGCTAACCGATGAAGATATTATTGAGAAGATCTTGATCACCCTACCAGATTGCTATAGTGTTAAGATCTCAATTATTGAAGAGATGTATGATCCTACAAAGTATACTAAAGAATAGTTGTTTGACACCTTGCAAGCATTTGAGATGAGAAAGTTCAACAAAGAAGACAAGAAAGAAGAAAAGAAAGAGACACCATTTAAGGCAATGAAGATTGAAAATGATTCAGAGAGTGATGTTTCTAATGAGTTGGAAGTGAATTTCACTAGGAAGTTGAAGAAAGGTACCAGAAAGTATAAAGGTATGTTTCCCTTTAAATGTTTTAGTTGTGGTAATATTGGTCATTATGCTTCAAGATGTTTGAATAGAGTTGTACATAAGAAGAACAAGGATTATAAAGATAAGGATAGAAAGGATAAGAAATACAAGAAGCTGTATTATGTTAAAGAAGAAGCCGAAATATCTAATGATGAATCTAAAAATGAGGTTGATGATAGTGAATGCTTGTTTTTAGCTTTGGAAAAAAAATTTGTATCTGCTAACCCTGGAAAATGTGCAAGCAAGAAAGCTCTGGAGAACAAAAAGAATAAGATGGAAGGCACTTTGGTCACTGCCTTTCATGCAAGACCTAGGATGAAGACTACTGGGTGATTGACAGTGGATGTTATAATCACATGACCAAAGATAAAAGTAAGTTCACTAAACTTGAAAAGTATGATGGTGGTTTAGTCATGTTCAGTGATGATTCAAGAGCTAAGATTTGTGGGAAAGGTTCAATTAGTTTTGATGGAGTGCACAATATTGATGATGTATATTATGTGAAGGGTCTGAGGCATAACCTATTGAGTGTTGGATAGATGTGTAGCAATGGTTTTAAACTTATGTTTCAGAATAATACCTATGAAATCAAAAAAGGATCTAGAAATGGAGATATGGTTGTTGTTGGAAAGAGAACTCATGGAAACATCTATCAGCTTAAGGGAGTCGATGGTCAATGCCTTGTATCTCAAGTCAGTGAAAGTTGGGTATGACACCAAAGAATGGGACATGCAAATTTTGATAATCTAGAAAAAATTAGTTCAAAAGATATTGTATGAGGTCTACCTAGAATCATAAGGCCTGCTAACTATTTGTAGAAGTTGTCAGTTGGGGAAACATACAAGATGCGACTTTAAGGGAAAAGAGCACTCTACTACTGGAATGCTGAGTTAATTCGCACTGAACTGTGTGGTCCAACTAGAACCGGAAGCTTGAATGGTGACATGTATTTCATGCTCCTTATTGATGATTATACTCGAATGACATGGGTTACTTTTCTTAGAGAAAAGACTCAGGCTCTAGATAGGTTTAAGGTGTTCAAAGCAAGAGTGGAAAATGAAGTAAGTCTAAAAATCAAATGTTTGAGATCTGATAGAGGTGGAGAATTCACTTCTAGTGAGTTTAATACATTCTATTAATAACATGGCATAAAGAGAGTTTTCTGCTCTGAGAACCCCTCAGTAGAATGGGGTAGTTGAGAGGAAAAATAGGACAATACATGAAGCTGCTAGAATCATGATGAAAGAATCAAATGTACTAGATATATATACTGGAGAGAAGCAATACACACTGCTATCTATGTTCTTAATAGAGTTCAGATTAGAGGAAACAACACAAAGACTCCTTTTGAGTTATGGAATGGTAAGACTCCTACTCTGAAGTACTTCAAAGTATTTGGAAGTAGATGTTACATTAAAAGAGATGATGAAAATATTGGAAAGTTTGATGCTAGATGTGATGAAGGATTTTTTCTTGGGTACTCTACTACTAGCAAAACATATAGATGCTTCAATAAAAGATTGAGGAAGATTATTGAAAGTGCTAATGTGAAAGTTGATGAAGACATGCGAAGACCTATTGAGATAAGTGAAGTTGAACCCGATGATCCCATCTGTGGACAAGTACCTGAGGAGAATAAGGAGAAGGAAGAAGAAGAGAAAGAAGAACATAATGAGGAAGAAGAAGAAAATGAACCAGAACCTGCTGTTAAGACTCCTAAGTATGTACAGAAGAATCATCCAAAGGAACAAATAATTGAAGAGTGAAGGTGTGAAGACAAGAAGTAAAGTCGCAATTGAGGTAAATCTATGTTTACTTTCTAAAATCTGAACCTAAGTCTGTGAGTGAAGCATGTGAAGATGAGAGTTGGATGAAAGCTATGAAAGAAGAGTTGTAACAAATAGAAAAGAATCAAACATGGGAATTAGTTCCTAGACCTATAAATAAGAATGTAATTGGTTCAAAATGGGTGTTCTGGAATAAACTAAATGAAAATGGAGAAGTTGTAAGGGATAAGGCAAGACTTGTATGCAAAGGATATTCACAAGTTGAAGGCATATAATTTGAAGAAATGTTTTCCCCTGTAGCTAGAATGGAAGCTATTAGAATGTTTTTGGCATTTTCTACCCACAAGGATTTCAAAGTGTATCAGATGGATGTCAAGTCAACATCTCTAAATGGTGAATTGGAGGAAGAAGTGTACATGGAACAACCTGAAGGGTTTCAGTTATCTGACAAATCAGACATGGTTTGTAAGTCGAAGAAGGCATTCTACTGGCCGAAGCAAGCTCCTGGAGCTTGGTACATGCAAGATTGGATAGATACTTGACAAAGCAAGGATTCAGCAAAGGCTCTGCAGACAACAATCTTTACTTCAAAGTGCAAGGTAACAAAATGTTGATATTAGTTGTATATGTTGATGATATCATCTTTGGTGGAAATGAAGGCATGTGTAAAATATTTGCTGGAGAAATGCAAAAATAATTTGAGATGTCCATGATTGGTGAGTTGAATTTCTTTCTTGGTTTTCAAGTGATTCAAACTGATAAAGGGATATTCATTTCACAATCTAAGTATGTAAAAGAGTTGTTGAAGAAGTTTGGAATGGATGACTCCAAACTGGTTAGTACTCCTATGGTAACCAGATGTAAGCTGAGTAAAGATGATGAATCTGCTAAAACTAATCATAGAAAATACAGATCTATGATTGGTGGATTGTTGTATCTTACTGCTACTAAACCAGATATTATGCATGCAGTATGTCTAGTTGCCAGATTTCAAGCATATCCTAAATCTAGGTGCATGTTATAGTTGTAAAGAGGATATTTAGATATCTTAAAGGTACACTAGATTATGGCTTATGGTATCCTATGGGTGTTGATTTCACCTTAAGTGCTTATACCGACACAAATTGGGTTGGTTGTATGGACGACCGAAAAAGTACCAGTGGGGGTGCTTTCTTTCTTGGGGATAGATTGGTTTCTTGGTTGAGTAAGAAATAAGACTCGGTTTCGTTATCCACTGCAGAAGCAAAATATATTGCTGCACCATCTTGTTGCACACAAGTTTTGTGGATGAAGCAAACTATGAAAGACATAGGAGTGATATGTGATGGGCCTATCCTATTTTCTGTGACAACACAAGTGATATAAACATTTCAAAGAATCTAGTTATGCATTCAAGAACTAAACACATATCTATCGAATATCATTTCTTGAGAGAAAAGCTGTTGGAGAATGAAGTCAGATTTGAGTATGTGACAACAAAGGAACAAATTGTAGATATATTTACTAAGGCTCTTTTGAAGGATACTTTTGCATCTGAGGGAGAGGTTGGGCATCATTGGCCCTCTAAACTAGGTGCACATGAAGGTGCATCAATCCAATGAATTCAAAAATTCTTCATTTATCTGGACTAATGAAAGGGTCTACTCTGCAGGGGGAGTAGAAAAGGTTTTCATTGTTGCAGTATGAGTTGAATGGGTACACTCCTAAGGGGGGGTGATAAGATTTTTTGATCTTTTCCATTGATGTCAAAGGGGGAAAGAAAGTCACGTGAAAAATTGTTGTAGAGGAAGAGAAGGTGTTCTCCCGGAATATTGTGAAGGATGTTGTCTTTGATGGTTTTTCACATCATGTATTGCCATCAATGACAAAGGGGGAGATTGTTGCAAGTTTGAGCAAGTTTGGTGGTGTTGTCATTGATGTCAACACAGTTCAATATGTTGCAGATTGTACATGTATAGTTGAGATGCTACTGAGATGTTGTGAGTACATGGAGCTATCTTTATGGTGTTGTAGATGTGATGGTTTGATGAGTTTCCAAGTGCTTTTGAGAAAATTAATAAAGAAGAGAAGTCAGAGTTGTGAATGTGTTCAGAGTGTGCTCTGGTATGTGCTCCACATTTCTCCTGTGTTGATCCTATGCTTGTGCAGATCTGAAGGGTTTCTAATGGTGATCTAGTGGTGATATCTCTGAGTTTTAGCTTCTGGTTTGATGGTATGAGAAAGTTACATTCACCGATGTGTGAATTGTTATGGCAGAGTTGGTCTTCTATGGATTGGGAGAAATGTTTCTGGTCCACAGTTCTCCACTATTTTGTTTCAAACCTTGTGGATCTGGTATATGTCTTTTCATGGTGTTATATTGATTCTGACAAAGATGCATGTGAATTGGTGATCTGGAAGTCATGTTTATGTGTTGTTGTATATGTTTTCACAGTCTAGATGGGCTGGTGGAAGAAGTTCAGTGTTTGAAAATTGTTTCACTTACTATGGACATATCTAAAGGAATCTGAGATGTGTTCTCGTGTATGATGAAGCGTGTTGTGTCATCTGTGTGTCATCTTCTTGTTGGGAAGCATGTACATCAATGCTCATTTGTGTTTTCATTAGGTTTGGCTGACTTGATGTTTACACTTCATTTTGGAGAATTAAAATTTAATTAAGGAAGCATGTGGTTGATCCAAGACATTTTGTTTTTGGTCTTGGTTAAATGTTTTATTGGTCCACTCTCATTCTTTTCCACCACGGGAATGTTGAGTTGTTGACCTAATTTGAATTTATGAAATGAAGTTTTTGTGGTCGACCTTAGAGAAAGTTTCTAAGGTTGAAGATGGTATAAATGCATATCGAATTGCAAAGAGTTGTAGAGGTGTGATGCAAAGTGATGAAGTAAGCCACAAATCATAAGAGAAAAAGTATGTGTGAGTGAGTTGAGGCAACAATTCTTCATTGTGTTAGATTCCTGAAGGTAGTGAGTTGAAGGTTCCTGCAATCTTCTGATCAAGGCTATGGATGTGTGTTAATTTTTGTGGTGGATCTTTTGTATCTATAAGCAGTGAGCCTCCCTATTGGGCAGTGAGTCCTTTCTGTAGGTAGTGAGCCTTTGTATTTGGACAGTGAGTCCTCTTTTGGGCAGCAGGCCTCTGTATTCAATTTTATAATCTCTTTATATTGTGAGTTAATCCTCACCATGGTTTTTCCCTCATTGGGTTTTCCTCGTAAAAATCTGGTGTTCATTGTGTTGATTTTACTTTCTGTTATTTGTGTTTCATGCTCATACTTAATAACATAATAGTGTGATTATGGAATTGATAAGTGTTGAAGTTTTAAGTTTGAATTGTGTGACAACTGATTCACCCCCCCTCTCAGTTGTCCTATGCCTTTTAACAGTTAGGTGGGTTTTAATTTGCATTGATTGACTTGGTGTAGTGTTTTGAGTGCCAAATGGATTTGCAAATGTCATTCCCATGGAATTAGAAGATGAAGCAAATGAGCTAACAAATGTGAAGGTTGGTCCTTGGGATGTGGCATGTATTCTCTTGGTTCCAAATATTGAAGGATTGGGGATGTGTGTAGTTGTTGCAATGTGTGTTGTTACCCCAAGTGGTAAACTAGTGAAAATTTGTTGTGAAAAGGGTGTAACTTGTGAGGATGTATTTTTATTAGGACCTTGGGTTTGTGATTGTGTTACTCCCTCTATAATTGTGGAAGTGTCAAAATCAAAAGGGAGTTTGGCGCCTTTCTTGGCAAGTGTGAGAAAGAATTTATTGGGGCCTGCACTGACAAGCTCATATACAACACGTATTATTCTAGGGTCTTGAGAGGCATGTTCAATTTCTTTGGGGGTTAGGCATCTGTTGACCTCAATTAACATGAGATTGGAAAATGGATTTGCGATTTCCCCTTGTGGTGTTTGAGGTGGATTTGAGTTTGACCCAAGGTTCATTTCACTAGTGGGATTGAAAAAGGGATCATTTGAGGAATCCATGTCCTTTCTTTTCCTTTGTGACCTTTATTGAACCATATAAGACTTGCAACCTAAGGATTGACAGTGCAAATTGATAATGCAAGGCGGGATATGAGACTATGCTATATTTTTAGGATTTTTGGAGATATAAGGATGCTAAATGCTAATGCATCTAAGAACAAGATTTGGAATGTAAGGATGATAATGACTTTATGACCAAAGGATATGGAATGCAAGGATGTTAAATGAAGCTATGACCAAGGCTATGATATGAGACTAAGATCAAGGGATGCCCAATTAGACTAAAGATATGTACCTTTAGGGCTTAAGAAAAGGATGCTAAATAAACTATGGCAGCTCAAGGTAACAAACCAAATTGTCAAGACCTTAAAAGGACAAATGCTAAAGGGATGATGATTTGACAAAGTGAGTCTAAATTAAGATGTGAGTTTGAGACCCAGCTTGGATGATGACAATTGATAGATAAAGGACAAGGTCAAAGACAACTTAAATAAGTAACTATGGATTGTTCAAAAGGATGGTAAGCTTCCTACTCTAAAATCTAAAAGGTGCATGTGGCTAAGAATGACCTAGAACCAACTAAGCAATGCAAGAATGGCAATGCAATCTAACTAAACAATGCAAGGTAACTTGGGTGAATGCAATGAAATGGACAGGTTAAACTAAGCAAGTCTAGGATCAGAAAGTAAGGTCACTGTCAAAATGTGATTAGGACTGAGATTCAATGAAAATTTTCTTGAAATTTTAAGGACTAGCAATTACAATTCACTGTGTCACATATGCAACTTCATTGTTTGACAAATGCAGTGCACTATCAAATGCAGTTCATTGTTCAACAGATGCAATTTACTGTTCAACAAATGTTGTTTACTATTCAACAAATGTGGTTTACAGTCTTCTGGTTTCAAATGCTTTTTCATTTTGAGCAATTTTGGTAATGTGGTTGAAGACACAACGAACACTCTGAAAACAAAGTTTGGTTGTTGACTTGTCAAATTTCTATGCAAATAATGTATGTTCATAGGCCAAATTTAGGCCAATTTCCACTAGTCTCAACAAAAATTGAAAAAACTTCAAGCACTTCTTAATCCTACGGTCAAGGCCAATGTCAACAATCTCAAGCCCACAACTTGGAATCTCCTTTGACTCAAATGTAGGGACACCTAAATGGGTGTATACACTCTTGTCTTTGCGAAAGAGGATAGGTAGGGGCCTCTAGAACTAGAAGGATGACCCAATCACCCTCTCCTCAAAAAGCTACACATAGCTTATGGTAAGTTAGGGATTTTTGTCTCATCTCAAGGGAGCCATATGGTGAGTATCTTCAGGGTGTAGTGCACATCCCTTGCACTAAGAATGATGCCAACAACTCAATCAATAAGGTGGGCTTCTAAAAAAGGTTTCTAGTCACTGCTCAGAGACTTAATGCCTTGCTAGCACCCAACAAGCCACTTAAGGCTTTAACCAACCCTACTTGGGGCCTTAACTACCTCACATGAATGTGGGTATCTCCCCTTTTGGATTGGCACTATCGATAAGGTACTCGCTAGCTAGACCTTGGATTTTGCCTTAATCATTTATATAGCGGCCTGAGGGAAAAACTTCTTTGGGTCATACCCCTTAGACTGATCACTTCTCCAAAGGTAGGCCCTTCTATAAAAAGAAAATAAGATGTAGTGATTTCTCTTACACCTAAGAACCACGAAGGCGAGGGGAGAGCATACTTTCACTAACACCTTATGGGTTCTACAACAAAATGTGTAGATGCACCAAACACAAAAGACACTGATTCACTTTTGAATCCAAATTGAAATGTTCTTACTTAAAAACAAAAATGAAGACACACAAAACCCTGCAAGCACATGCATTAGTAGTTTCGATAATATTTCTTTCTTCAATTGATCGTCCTACAAGAACATAGATTAGAAGTTTGATAGCAATGTCTTCTCCAATCGTTCGTCACACACGAAACAAGAAATTGTGTTGTTTTGCCTCACAGATGTGGTTAACCAAATGGTGACTACAACTCACTGTATAGCGACTGCAACTCACTGTTATGTAGTTCCGACTCACTATTCTTCAATTGTGGCTCACTATTTAGTAAATGCATCGCACAACTTGAACCTATAAAAATGATAAAATTTGACAAAAAGATAAAAATCTGATGATAAACAAAATGTAATGAATTTGCTAAAATGCCAAAATAAAATCTAGGAATTAGAAAAATGACAAAAAACATCAAAATATAATATTGCTTAAAACCAATAAATGTGACATTCCGTCACACAATTGTGGTTCACTGTTCAACAAATGCAACACATGGTATTTTTGTCACTTTGTCAAATAGATGTGTCGTATTGTCCGACGATTATGTTGCACTATCTCATAAATATGTCGTATGGACCTACAAACTCAAGAAAAATCACATATTTCTCCAAATTTTGTTAGCTTCATGTCGGGTTCACCAATATAGGACAAGTTTAAAATTGAGTTAAAAGGTAAAGATCAATAGTAGCAACCACAACTACTTAAAATCTAAACTAAAAAGACCCAAATCCAAACAAGAAAGCACAAATAGTAATGAAAATCAAATGAAAACAAAGCAATACCAAACTTCCCATGCTAAAGTTGATTCATCTTCCTTGCATCTCCTCCATTTTGTTGTGAATGCAAGCTTTCCCTCAGATTTTGTAGTATGCAAGTGTATGCAAGTGATAGTGATGTGATAGTGATTAGCAAGAATATCAAATATTATGGTTGTAAGGTTGGAATGATGGAGACAACTTACTTTTATAGAAAAGCTATTTGAATAGACGGTCTAGATCAAAAGTCAAAATGATATAAAGATCAACCGTTAAGGTTGCTTGCACCATAAAGAGGCAGGGTTAGGGCTTGCTAAGGATGGACAACAAAGATTAAAAGGAGACTGAAAGTGATCAATGGTGGAGATTCAAAAGAGGAAGTGGAGGGAAAGTGGAGCACATTAAATAATAAGATTATTTAATTTGAGAGGGAATCTGGACATATGGAAGAAAAGGGGAAATGGGATTTTAATTAAAATGATTAAAGCAACCATTTAATTAAAAATGAAGGAAATGGGATGACATACTAAATAACTAAATTAGTTTAATTATTTAGTAATGGAGGGAAGAGTGATAAGTAATAGTTAAATAATTGAAATAATTATTTAACTTAGAGAAGGAAGAAAAGGTTAATGAAAAATTAAATAATTAAAATAATTATTTAACTATAGACGAAAAGTAAAGAATGAATAATTAAATAAATGAAAATTTATTTAATTATAGAAAGAAAAAGGATTCACTACATATAAAATATTTGCATGATTTCTTGGAATTAGATAGTTAACACTTAGTCTATAGTGCAAGGAATTTTTTGTTAAATTTTTATTGAATATTTTTATTTATTATTAAGTTTTTATTTGATACTTATAGAAGTTTATGATCTATATTTTTGGTGTAGCACGTTTCTCTTAGCATATACATCAAAATTAATTAATTTTTTTATTGAAATAAAGATATTCATATGGAGTATGTAGTGCAATTTTTTTGTTATATTTCTAACATAATTTATTATTTTTCCTTGTGTCTTGAATAAAGGTTACCATTTTCATAATAAACCTACATTAATTATAAAATAAAATATTTATAACATTAAAAACACAATACACATTTTACATTTTAGAAAGCTAATACTATGTGCTATGTACATACAAAGTGACATATTTAGATGGGTTCATTGCATCTCCTAAAAGGGGTCATGAAATTACTTTTTTTGTTGGTATTTTGATAGATGTAAAGGAGACTCCATCAATGTTTCATTTTAGAGTTTCAGGGATATATCTAAGGGAGATTGATCAAAGGAGGTTTGATCTAAACCTATTAGATTAAACTCCTCTATGTTTAAATTATATATTTTTCTTAAAATAGTGATCTCGAGTGAAAAATAATTTAACCTAGAAGTGTAATTCACTTATATGCTTCGATCTAAATGTATAAAATTAAGTGTAAATAAGAGTACAATAATAATAAATAAATGGAAAATGTATAAAGGTAAATATAAACACGAACAAATAAATAAAAATAGAAATTAAATCATGAATCAAACTAAAAACAAAAATATACCACTCAAAAATAAATTATTATACCTTAGACATTCTATAACATTAAAAATACAAAACATATTTTACTTTTTAGAAAGTTAATATGCTATGTACATACAAAGAGACATATTTAGATGAGTTCATTTGATCTCCTAATAGGGGACATGGAATTACTTTTTTTTTGTTGATATTTCAATAGGTGCAAAGGAGAATCCATTGAGGGTTCATTTTAGAGTTTTGGGTTAAATCTAAAGGAGGTTTGATTTAAACCCTTTAGATTAAACTCCACTATGTTCAAATTATACATTTTTCTTAAAAGAGTGATCTCGAGTGAAAAATAATTTAATCTAGAAGTGAAATGCACTTATATTCTTGGATCTAAATGTATAAAATTAAGTGTAAATAAGAACACAATAATAATAAATAAATGATAAATGTATAAAGGTAAATATAAACATGAATAAATAAAAATAAATAGAAATTAAATCATGAATCAAGCTAAAAAAAAAAGTATACTACTCAAAAATAAATTATTGTACCTTAGACATTCCATAACATTAAAAATAAAATACATATTTTACTTTTGGAAAGCTAATGCTATGGGCTATGTACATACAAAGTGACATATTTAGATGAGTTCATTTGATCTCATAAAAGGGGACATGAAATTATTGTTTTTTGTTGATATTTTGATGGGTGCAAAGTAGATTCCATCGAGGGTTCATTTTAGAGTTTTGGGGTTCTGTCTAAGGAAGATTGATTAAAGACTTGGTTTGATCTAAACCCTTTAGATTAAACTCTTCTACATTCAAATTATATTTTTCTTAAAAAACTGAGCAGAAAATAGTTTAAGTTAGAAGTGAAATTCACTTATATTCTTTGATCTAAATGTATAAAATAAAGTGTAAATAAGAATATAGTAATAATAAATAAATGACAAATATATAAAGATAAATATAAACACAAATAAATAAAGATAGATAAAAAAATAAGTCATCAATCAAACTAAAAACAAAAAGACATCACTCGAAAATAAATTATTGTACCTTAGACATTCTACCAAGATGAAAAGAAAACTAAATGTAAAATGGTAAAGAAATTTGACTAAATATATGAAAAAGAATGTGTCCTACACACTTAAAATAGACTCAATACTAATTATTGACATGATCCAAGAGCTACCTTATGGTAGACTAGACTTTAAAAACAAAATTTCAACCTTTATTCTGTATTAGAAAATAATTTGGTGTTATGGGTGGTATGCTTCGTTATCAATCCATTTCTCCTTGAAGACTATGTTTCGTATTAGGTGGTAAAAGTCATTTTCAATTGTATTTAATATCTGTTTCTTCTGTATAAAAATAATGGCATGATCCAAGAGCTACTTTACGGTACATTAGACTTTAAAATCAATTCTTTGACCTTTATTCTACATTAAAAAATATTATGTAGTTTTCAATGCTGATTTAAAATTCTTTATTTATACGGACATGGTGAATCTGAGAAATGAGTGGTATCCAGAGTTACTATCGATCCATTTCTTCTGGTGGATTATTTTGAAGTTTACATGGTGGTAGAAGTTAAGTCTGGATTATGGTCTGTATGTATTTTTTTGTGTTTTGTTTTATGTTTCTTCAGTATAAAATTATGAGCACTGAGCATGAGGGAGGAAGGAATGAGAGGTCGTTGTGGGCATTTAATGAGTAGGATTTCATTGTGGCGGATGAATCTGAGTGTATTATAATGAAAAGCAAGATGGGTGCCTAGTACGGGAGTTCATGAATTGTGGGTGAACAGTATTGAAGGTGGCCTGTGAAACGATAGATAGATTAAATTAGGGCAATGGTGGACGGCCACTTATAATAAACGTATAGTTTGTCTGTGCACGGGCTTTTGGTGTGGGGTGTGGGCGGGTGTGTGTCCCACGCTGCACAGTTACAGCTGCCTGCTTATCTCCGCGCACAAAGACAAAGTTAAAAGGAAAAAGGGAAGAGCTTAAAGAAAGGACCCAACGGACGGAGTTGAGTTGAGCCTTCTTCTGCAAGAGGAGGAGGAATACATTCTGTAAAGGGGAATTCCGAAATGTCATTTGGCTCTCACCGGGAGATAAAGACGGTAGAGCAATGGAAATGGTCTGAGATTCAGGGCCTCGAGCTCATTATTGCACCGCACAAAGTTTCACCGCCAGCAACATCTTCTCATAGCCCAATGGAGGAACTTGGAGCCGCTTCAGGGGATCATTCTGCTTCAGGTTCTGCTTCTGGTTCTGGACAAAATCTTGATAAGGAGATGAAAAAGGAGGAGAAGGCTCCGAGCTTTCCTTTCTTCAAGCTGTTTGCTTTTGCAGATGGTCTGGATTACGTGCTCATGGGTCTGGGTACCATTGGGGCAATTGTTCATGGGACTTCTTTGCCTGTGTTTTTGAGGTTTTTTTCTAGCTTGGTTAATTCTTTTGGTTCCAATACTGGTAATCCGGATAAGATGATGCAGGAAGTACTTAAGGTGGGTTTTGAGATTATTTCTTGAATTTTATTTAGTTTTCAGCAATTGGGTTATATGGATGAATGGTTGGATGAAAGTCTTTTGTATTAATGTTTTGGATTACAGTATGCTTTCGATTTTCTGATCGTAGGAGCAGCGATCTGGGCCTCGTCCTGGGCAGGTTAGAGAGACCAAACATGATTATTTTGATTTTAAGACTGCGTGAGATTGATTGTTTTAAATCTGAATTGAAATTGCATTGATTTGACAGAGATCTCGTGCTGGATGTGGACTGGAGAGAGGCAGACTGCCAAGCTGCGCATAAAGTATCTGGAAGCCACTCTAAATCAGGACATCGAATATTTCGATACGGATGCACGCGCGGGAGACATCATCAACACCATCAGCTGTGATATTGTGTCTGTGCAAGATGCAATCAGTGAGCGGGTCAGTTTTACCCATTTCAAATTCAATCTTGGGTGTTATAATAGTGAATTGATATGCTGATATTATGTCTAAATCCGCAGCTGGGAAATTTCATTCATTATATGGCGACGTTTGTATCGGGCTTTGTGGTGGGATTCACTACTGCTTGGCAGCTGGCTTTGCTGACGCTTGCAGTGGTGCCACTGATTGCTGTGTTCGGAGCCGTTTACACCATAACGCTAACCAAGCTTTCATCAAAGAGCCAGGATGCTCATGCAGAGGCTGGCAAAATTGCAGAGCAGGTATGTTTTTCTTCCTTACTGGATATTTGAATCGAATTGGCTCTGCCTTGATATCTGATTTCTCGGACATCTGGAATAACATTTGCAGGCCCTGGCTCAAATTCGCACGGTTTTCTCGTTCGTTGGTGAGGAGAAAGCTATGCAGGCTTATTCTGCGGCCCTGAAGGTTGCTCAGAAGATCGGCTACAGAACCGGACTGGTAAAGGGATTCGGACTGGGAGCCACTTATTGCGTCATATTTTGTTGTTATGCTCTGCTTCTCTGGTATGGAGGATTGCTCGTCAGACACCATGATACTAATGGAGGATTGGCCATATCAACAGTTTTTTCGGTCATGATCGGTGGATTGTATGTGCCTACTTAATTATCTTTAATCCCTCTGTTTTTTGTTTTTGGGTGTGGTTGGATTGGTAATTTTTGTGTATGTAAATTTCAGGGCTTTGGGGCAAGCGGCTCCCAGTATGACGGCATTTGCCAAGGCGAAATCTGCTGCAGTGAATATCTTTCAAACTATAGAGCACAGGCCTAAGATTGACCGAAATCATTCCACTGGAGCTACATTACCCACAGTCAGTGGTCAAGTGGAGCTACGAAACGTGAGTTTTTCGTATCCATCGAGACCCGAAATGCCCATTCTCAGTGGGTTTTCACTCAACATTCCCGCGGGGAAAACTGTCGCCATGGTTGGGAGGAGTGGCTCTGGAAAGAGTACTGTAGTTGCTCTGATTGAAAGATTCTACGATCCGATTGCAGGTACTCAAAATCGTAATTTTAAGTCTGCAATTGATGCATAGATTATAATTGAAGGCCAAAATTATGTCGATTAACTTTCTTTTTTTCTTTGTGCAATTAAGGTGAAGTGCTGCTAGACGGTCACAACATCAAAACTTTGCAGTTGAAATGGCTTAGGCAGCAGATAGGACTGGTGAGCCAGGAACCGGCACTGTTTGCAACGAGTATCAGGGAAAACATGCTGCTGGGAAGAGAGGATGCCACACAGGTGGAAATGGAAGAAGCTGCCCGGGTTTCTAATGCACATTCGTTTATCACAAAGCTTCCGGACGGCTATGATACACAGGTATTGTCAACCCGTTTTCAAGATTAGACTTTTATTTCTTTCCGTCCGGTTAAGAACAGCCATTGTACAGTAAGGATCTTAATGTTTTAGATTACGAATCGTGCAGGTTGGGGAACGAGGAGTACAGCTCTCGGGAGGTCAAAAGCAGCGCATTGCAATAGCCAGAGCAATGCTTAAGAACCCTGCCATACTTCTTCTAGACGAAGCCACCAGTGCTCTGGATGCAGAATCAGAAAAACTGGTTCAGGAGGCTCTTGATCGTTTCATGATCGGAAGAACAACCGTAGTTGTGGCGCATCGTTTATCGACCATCAGGAAGGCCGATCTGGTGGCAGTAGTTCAGCAAGGGAGCATTTTAGAAATGGGAACTCATGACGAGCTAATATCAAAGGGTGAGGACGGGGCTTACGCAGCGCTTATCAAACTTCAAGAGAATGCCAACGAATTCGGTGGCAACAATCCCAGGAAGAGCAGTGCCAGGTTATTTTGTTTTTACTTCAGACTCCTGAACTGACATGGGTGCTTAGATTCACTGTGATTTTAGAAACTTGACAGAATAATGTCACCCATGTAAGTACTAACTTGCATTTTACTGTTCAATTTCAGGCCGTCTAGTGCCCGGAATTCTGTGAGCTCGCCCATAATTGGAAGAAATTCTTCTTATGGACGATCGCCATATTCCAAGAGGCTTTCGGATTTCTCGACTTCCGATTTTAGTACATCGGTGGAAGCCAATATGGCCTATAAAATGGAGAAAGTACCGTTCAAGGAGCAAGCAGGATCATTCTGGAGATTAGTTAAAATGAATGCCCCTGAATGGGGATATGCTCTCATTGGCTCTGTGGGATCCATGGCCTGCGGTTCCATAAGTGCTCTGTTTGCTTACATTCTCAGCGCTGTGCTGAGCATTTATTACAATCCTGATCCTTCTTATATAAAAAACGAAATCAGAAAGTATTGCTTTGTCTTGATTGGTATATCCTTTGCAGCCCTGGTATTCAATACATTGCAGCATTCTTTCTGGGAGATCGTTGGAGAGAATCTTACCAAGCGCGTCAGAGAAAAGATGCTGGCAGGTAAAATTCTCAGAAATTGGTTCTTAATTTAGAAATGTCATTTTCTTAAATTTTTACTGTTCCAATTAGAAATGTTTGCCCATGTAGATATTGTTACTGTAAAATGGGTTTTTTAAGGAAGAGAAATTCCATGGAACCCTTAATTTTTTTCACCTATACTGATGTATTGATGTGGCAGCTATACTGAGAAACGAGGTGAGCTGGTTTGATCGGGAAGAGAACAACAGCAGCCAAGTGGCCGCGCGATTGGCCTCGGATTCATCTAACGTAAGGTCCGCCATTGGAGACAGGATTTCCATGATAGTGCAGAACTCGGCCTTAATGCTAGTAGCCTGTACTATAGGCTTTGTGTTGCAGTGGAGGTTGGCATTGGTTCTCATTGCAGTTTTTCCAGTCGTGGTGGCCGCCACGCTTCTGCAGGTAAGCTTTAAATCTATCAAGAACTCCATCCAGTATTTGATGTTGCAGTAATTAACTCCGAGAAACTGACTGGGTTTTGGGAACTGTAACAGAAAATGTTCATGAAGGGCTTCGGGGGCGATTTAGAAGGCAACCACGCCAAGGCCACCATGATCGCGGGCGAAGCGGTGGGAAACGTCCGGACAGTGCAGGCATTCAACTCAGAGCGCAAAATAGTGGAGCTTCTCAAGGCAAAGCTGGACGCGCCATTGAAGAAATGCTTCTGGAAGGGACAGATAGCCGGCAGCGGTTTCGGCCTAGCCCAGTTCCTACTCTATGCCTCCTACGCCATCGGCCTATGGTACGCATCGTGGCTGGTCAAACACCGACTTTCCGACTTCGGCAAAGTGATCAGAGTGTTCATGGTTCTCATGGTCTCCGCCAATGGCGCCGCCGAAACTCTGACCATAGCGCCGGACATCGTAAAGGGCGGCAGAGCCATCCGTTCAGTCTTCCAATTGCTCGACCGCAAGACGGAGATTGAGCCGGACGACCCGGACGCAGTGAAGCCAACGACTCTCAAAGGTGACATCGATCTCAAGCACGTCGAATTCTACTACCCATCTCGACCGGACGTGCAGGTCTTCAGAGACCTCACGCTCAAGGTACGGCCCGGCAAGTCTCTGGCGCTGGTCGGTGCGAGCGGCTCGGGGAAAAGCTCGGTGATTGCGCTCATACAGCGCTTTTACGACCCGGTAGCGGGCCGCATTCTGATTGACGGAAAAGACATCCGAAAATACAACCTCAAGTCGCTTCGCCGCCACATTGGGCTTGTGCAGCAGGAGCCTGCCCTGTTCGCCTCCACAATCTTCGACAACATTGTGTACGGCAAAGAAGGTGCCACGGAGGCCGAAGTCATCGCCGCAGCAGACGCAGCCAATGCACACAAATTCATCAGCTCTTTACCAGACGGTTACCGCACAAAAGTGGGTGAGCGTGGTGTGCAGTTGTCAGGCGGCCAGAAGCAGCGCGTGGCCATCGCCAGGGCCATACTCAAGAATGCTTCCATACTACTCCTTGATGAAGCCACAAGCGCGCTTGATGCGGAGTCTGAGAAGACCGTACAGGACGCCTTGGACCGGATGATGAAGTCTAGGACGACCGTCGTTATCGCGCACAGGCTTTCCACAATCCGAAATGCCGACATTATCGCCGTCATCGACGACGGAAAAGTGGTCGAACAGGGCTCCCACAAGCACCTCCTTCACCACCATCCAGACGGCCATTACGCCCGCATGATCGAGCTCCAGAGATTCACCCATTCCGCCTCCATATCTGCGTCGGCTTCTGCATCCACATCCTAAACAACCCAACTGCCTTACCCACGTGTCAACAAGCATGGCTAGGATTCTGGTTACATGAATTGTTTTTTCCCAGATCTTGTTTTCCTTTTACTCTAGTTTACCAGCCTCGGATAATTAAACATTGTCGGGTCATTTCATTCCATTGTACACAGACAAGCCCACAAGCTTTCAATTTACTAGCAATCCGAATTCAGTAAAGGGCGAGTACTTTACTTCCGGTACATCGAACATTTTCATTCCTGTTAACTACCACAATTTACAGATGTTTTTAATCCAGCACTGAATCACTGTAACTTGTAAGCCAGATTTGGGGTGGCAGGAAAAGGCAAATTCCATTCAAGTCCCCAACTGCGAGGCCCGAACTTTTCTCTTTTTTTGCTTCTCCATAGAAACTATATACATGTATATCTAATTTTGTTAAAGCAATTGGCTTCTCCATAGAAACATGATCGCTATGCAGTACAAGAATGGATTTTGATCTCTGCAGACCAGAAGAATCTTTGTGGTGTGGTAAAGGGTACATTTGTAAATCCCATTCGGACATGTTTTCTTGGTGAATTTTATTAACCCCTCAGTGGAGGGCCCATTTCCATTGGAACAAACCAGTCATAAGAAACACCTCAATCGAAGGAAGAATAATCACTTTTGTTGGCGTGGATCCCACTTTTGGATACTGTAAGCCGAATTTCCGACACCCATCAATTGGAAGCTGCAATAATTTCCAAATCTCGTGCCCCACTGACATCTCTCGGTCTTCCAGTAATTTTAGCCCTTTACTTTTTGACTTCCTTTTGTACACCCATTCAGCAAGCATTTCACTTTGTCTTTTACAGAGCTTTGATGGCAGCCCATGAGGCACGAAGCATCTTTCACTTGACGAAGCCCAATCCATACTTAAACTTTCTGTTACTCATTCGTTGCCCACAAATCCCACGTGCATTGAACCTGATCTTAAGTTCTGGTTATAACTAAGTATAATTTCATGGAATATATTTTATTCTCCTTGTCTCTCACTCTTTTCTTTTCATCATGATATGCAATAGAAAAGTGTTCAGATCCCGGATTTCATGGAAGGATTGGAGTTCCCACAGTGTTTGCTACAAAAGTCATCCTCTCTTTCCTAGGAAAATCTAAGCCCAATGCCCATGATCAATGCACTTTGCCTTAAAATTCGGCTTGAGATCATCTTATCTCCATGAGAGTTGACTTCATGAGATCTACTCAATGTGGTAAACCCCTGTGGTCAAGTAAAAGAAGGCTTAGTGTAGCCATTTCAATAGAAAAATACAGCCTAGAATTTTGCTGCTTGATGGAGGTACCATGAGTGCACTTTAATTATTCCCGACCTTGTCATATCTTCCTTAAGATTATATTTGTCTGAATGGGGTAAACAAGTAATCAAATCCCAAATTTGTCTTACCAACTCCTAAGATTCCAGGTGTTGGATGATAGGGTGCCCATTAACAAGTAATTACTATTCATTTGAATGAAAGGGGCTTTAAAGTGAAGACAACTTCCACTATTCAAGATTATAATCATAAAGGAAATTACTTTTCTTTGTAAAGATGTCTCCATATAATAATTTGACAAAAGTACTAGAATAATTGCATCCTACATCCCAATCAATTCAAACTTGCATTCCACATTTCATGAATTCGAACTTGTAAAATTAGTGACTTGACTATCGTATTTGTTGGCTTTTTTAATCACATTAATTATTATTTATTTGTAATGGATTTTTTTTTTTTGCTTACTTTATTAGTTTATCTTTATTTTTATATCATCTTGTGTGGATGTTTGTAATTTATGAATTTAGTAGTTTTTCTAGTCTTTTAATGTACTCATTGATCTAAACTTAAAATTTAACTTTCTATAATATTATATCATTTTGTTTAGAATATTTTTTTATCTATTTCTCATAATTCTAATAATATCTTGGATTTGTTTGCACTCTTGATTCTATCTACAAGATTAGATTGTGAGTGCAATCTTGTCTCTAGTTATGAAATTTTGTATTCTAAGGAAAACAATGTTAGACATGATTTTTATCTATCAATGTGCACACTAAATGTTTTAAATTATGTAACTAAAGTTTTGTATTTAAATATGTCATTCTAAGAAACTTTGAATTATTGGTGATTAGTAACTCACATTCACATAAACAATTACACTCATTCTAGTATCAACATTGTCATTTTGGTTGCATCAAGTGCACTTGCATAAAGACACCATCCAAAAAAAAATAGTTTCTTTAATGAATCTGCTAGGATTCAAATTTGTAGTTGTCCTTTTTGCTTGAGTCCCTTCCCTTTCGTGCTTTAAAGTCATTTTGCCCAAGTTTATAGTTGATCTAAGAGATTTAACCATGGAAAGTCTTTTGCCAAAATTGATTAGAATTAGTGGGTAGAGCACTAGAAATTAAGTCTAGTTGCCTTATGAAGTTTACAAAATTCCTTAAGTATAGAAAGTCATGCCCATGTCAATTTTTCCTTTCCATCTGTTTTGAGCTCATCTCCTCGTAATGTCCTGACCACTTGGTTTTTCCTGCATGGTGTAGTTTCGATAAAAAAATCCCACAAAGGCCTTAAATGTCAAAAAATAACTAATTGCTTCCTTCTATAGAATTTTGATGTCCATCTAAACCTTCTCTTTGCCTCGTTTTGGTTCGATTCACTTGAAAATTTTCACATTGTGGAAAAGGTATGTTAATTCAGTCTTGTGGGAATTTCCATGTAAACCAACTTATTTCCACATCTTGATGGTTTTCTCGTAATTTCCACTTACAAATCATTTCTTTGCAAGCACAATTTGTCTTCCAAAATTGGCTAAGTAATGCTTTGCGAGCGAATGGTGCCCATCTTCTTGCCCCAATAATGTCATCATCCCTTGTAGACTTTCCATGTCCATCTAAAATTCATTTTTCAAGGTTCTTTGTTCAGTTCATATGGGTTTCTCTGCAAATCCCATTCCACATCATTTTCCTACATCTACACCTTGATGACATCATTACTAACATCATCCCACCTTCGCATGCTATAATGACATTACCATATCTGAAGCTCCTCTCTCCATTTCATCTCACTCTGCTAATGTCATGCTAACACCACTTGCAGGACTTTCCGTCTAAATCGAATATATTGTTTTGATGGATGCACTTGCATTTTTTGCATGTTCCACTCAGAGGTTGATCTTTTGCAAGAGATTGAGAGATGTTTATATTCCCACTAGTGCTTGTTTAGTGTTGATTTATTGCACAAGGGATGTTGTGAGGATGTGATAGTGAGCCAAATGAGGTTGCAGATAATCATGGAAGTTCTGCACTTGCCTCGATGGCCTTTGAAAACCTGTGATGCTTTATCTCAAAGTATAGAAGGTTGCAAATGCGCCCAATTGTCTAGATTTTTAAGTTTTTGATGTGTGATTTGCTTCTCAGATGCTCCTCTAACTAAATCAAGTGTCATTAATGTATCTTCCACTTGCTAAGAATTTATTATGTGATTTCATGATATTGTTTTGGCACCTCCAATGTCTACTTGCAAACTTCAAACTCAACAACCACTATTATTTCCTATCGTGCCTCTTGGTTCCTCCAACTGATTACCCAAGTTTCTCTAAGGAGTAGCCAAATCCTATATTTGAGAACCCTATATCAGTGGCCAATAAATAGGAGACAAATTTGCAATTTTCTACCTCTACACTTTAGGCTCTACAAAACCAAGTGGGTTTCCCTTTTCATAACATCATTTTCAAGTTATAATAGTGTGTCAAATGATGTCAAAACAAATAACAATTTCACATAGACAATTTAGGGATGAACTTTCAGACCGGCTAGGAATCTTCTTCAAAACCTTTTATAGCTTTGTACTTGGGTGATCCCACAATAGTGGTTTACAATTTTTGGCCAAACTGGACACTGAAATTATTTTTTTAAACTAAATCTTCACATTCGGGCACCTATAGCGGCTAAACCGTGAAGAATTTGAAGATGATGCAAACTAGAGTCTCGTCACATTTTGTCTGCAAATTCTAAAAATAGTTTTTTCAAAAATTTTGGAATTAGATTCCACTTCTTTCCATCTCCAACGAAACTGGTTTTTTCAAAAACAACATTTTTAAAATGACACACATCGTATAACACTTAACTTTTTTTCCATGAAGGATAAAATTCTAATTCTTTCGAATTTAGATTCGTAACTCACATCTAGTGCTTCCACTTGGTTAGATAGTTTTTTATTCAATATTTTTATTTAATCAAGTTTCAAAGTCAAACCAATTACAATTCAGACATAGCGGGACCGTATAACATAACGTTTTTGAATATATTGAAATTCAATTTTTTTCTATTGGATCAAGGACTTCAATATCTGGTGCACTCATATTTTTGAATTTTATTTTTTGATAATCTGCTATTTTTCCACATGTGTAGAACAAAGACCTTTATTTTTGATGAAAAACCTATGTTTAATAAAACTAAAATATCAAATACATAATAAAACCAAAACATATTAAAATTATATTTGTTGGATAGCTCATTCTGAGGGCTACCTGATTCCAGTTGGGTTTGTGAATATTCCTCCATTTTCATCCTCAAACCGAGCTCCGAAGTGCCAAAATTCAAGTTTTTTTTCTGTCTCAGGGGAGATGAGGAATAAAGGGGGTTCGAGCGAACCACTAGGGATTCACTCGAACCATGGTTCATTCGAACCCCCCTTCTATAAGGGGTTTTGATGGCTTTTTTGGCAGGAAAGTATTAAGAGGGTTCGACCGAACTTAGGTTCTACCGAACCCCTAAAATCAAGTTTTTTTTCCATGCATTCATTTTTTGTGAGTTTTCCTTCCTCACTTCAATTGTAAAACACTATTGTGGCTTCACCCACTTCAACAGTTTGAAATGAGCAAAATAAGATAAATATAAAGTAAAAGTTAATTTTCCAATTCTATGTTGATTCTGCCTAGGTTTTGATCCTGTA
This sequence comes from Sequoia sempervirens, assembly GCA_007258455.2. Taxonomy (NCBI): domain Eukaryota; kingdom Viridiplantae; phylum Streptophyta; class Pinopsida; order Cupressales; family Cupressaceae; genus Sequoia; species Sequoia sempervirens. Next base: position 27,260 of record VDFB02367241.1, read on the forward strand.
AACTAATCATATCAATGTCTTATCCATTATAGAGTCTTGAATGAAATATTTTTTCTTGATAACAAATTAAAAACCTAATTCAATGGTCTTTCACAATCTTATTGCCTTACAATAAGAAAACCATCTAACAGACAACATCAATAATCTTCTTTAGAATCCTTATCATAACCACAATATCTTCAATCATTCAATTGGAACCAAATTTAATCTATTACTTGAATAGAATCCAAAAATCAAACATCTATTACAACAAATGTGCAATGAGAACCCTAATGATCTTTGATTATTGAGATTCAAAAAATACTGCTTTACAATGAGGAGACATCAACAATGTGAAAATATTTATATATAAATAGAAAAATTGAATTTATTTGTGGCCATCACAAAGAAGAGTTACAACATTCTCTTTCTGAACTTCAAAAAGACCTAACTTTACAATATTAACTCTTTACAGAGACTTGCTCAAAACCTAAGAACTCAAATCCTAAATTAAGGCTTGAAATTCCCTTTTATAGAAGTAAGGGAGCAACAAGCTAAAAGCCTTATTCCACCTCTTATAGCACAAAAAGACAAAATAAGTGGTGACACCTTCTAATAAGACAAAATACATTTAAAGCTTGAGGAAGAAGTCATTGTGCAATAGAAGTTAAAGCCTGTTGAGAACATTTATGATGTAGAACAAACTTTATCCAACCAAAACTACCTTTTGGAGCTGACAAAGTGAATCTGATATTCTCATTCTGACTTGTTGATCTTTAATTTAAGTTGAATGCTAATAACCAATTGAAAATCAACTTAAATCTCTACACTGCTTATCTCCTTATTTATTGTCCTCCTTTGATGACAGGTTATCATCTAAGAGGGAGAAACTGATTAGCTCTTACAATGTGGACCATATGATCATCTATTAATACCTGCACCATGTCAGAGAAACCAACTATGTTGTACTCAAGTTTGGAGAGCATGTCCATGTTGAGGTTTAATTGCTCAAAATTCATTTCACCATATTTATTTATTCTTATGTAGATAGGAGGGAGAATGTTAGTAAAATTGGATTTCCACTCCTTGCAAGATTTTATCTCTCCCTCCTTATCCAATAGAGGAGGCATCTAAAATTCCTCAAAACCCTAAAAAACATCCAACTTCCTCCTTATGAGTGCTTGGAATTTACTATGGTGGCGGACGATATCATTCAAAGAATTAGACTTAGTAATAATGTTAGATAGAAAATTGTGATCAAAATTGAAGTGCTTTGCAATAATCTTTAGCAGTGCAACTCCTAGGCCCAACCGACTTGAAAACATTTCAATCTAACCCCTGTCTTGCCATGGTTAGTGAATGCATCTTTCATTATTTTATAGTTATTCCAAACCTTATCAACATGACTCAAAATGTTAAATAGATTGTGGCCCAACATCTTGTCAACTAGGTCTAAATTTTTCTTAGCTCCTCCTCCCTTTGTCATTCTTGTTTCTTCTTTGCTCTACTTGAGATTTTCTCTTAAATTTTTAACCTCAAGAGTTAAAGCCTCCCTTCCCTGTGACTCATTATCCTCAATTGAATCTTGTGGAGGTGGTAATAGCCTTGTAAACATATTTACCTATTCTTGTAGCTTCAAATTAATGACAGTAACATTTTCCAAGTCTGCCTCCAACTTCTTAGTTGATACTTTTGTGAATAATGCAACGTTTACTGTGAGGGTGGCTACATGGAGGGCACTTGTATCCCCCAATCTACTAACTATAAAATTTCCAATGAGTTCACTTGCATCATTGATTACCTAGGGTTTATTGGTCGTTGGGAAATTTGACCATCTTGCCAAGGTTTCATGTTTTGGATTAAAACTTGACCCAAAATATAGATCATCGGCTTGCTCTTCTGATTTAGCACCTAGTCACTTCCTTCTTGTCTTCAGATATTATCAAATGCAATTGTAGATGATAAATCCCACCCTAGTAGGAATAAACATCCACAACTTTTTACTAATTCCCTAACCCTCTTAGGTGTGATGGTAACCATTTTTACATCTACCTCTTTCTAAAATTGGGCAATAAGCTCCTTCTTGTTTTCTTCAATGAATTGCTACCCTTTTAATGTTTTCAACAACTCCTCACCTTTGATGAAATCCTTGAACTCCTTGGTGGTGATGAATTTGTCATCTTGCATGAATTTAGAGCAAGCTAATGCTTTCACATCATCTACCACCTAATCTCCAGTCTCAAAATTGATGACTAGCCTTTCATCTGAAGGTCTTTCCACCAAAAATCTTAAAGATGGCCTCACAATTTTCCTTATTTGTGACTCTTCTAGAAAATCTTCATCACCTATAGGATAATCCACAAGAGATTCCACTCCATGGGATATCTATTGTAGGGGGTGATTTGTTGTGGACTTAGTGGGATCTCCTCTTGAGAAGATGTGCCAAGAGCATCCACTCATGGGATAGGTAGATTTGCAAGAAAGTTGTTGGAATTATCCAACATTATCATGATCCTAATAATACGATCCTCAATCTTTGAGCATGCACATTTGTATGAAGGGTCTACTTTCTTCCTCTTTCCTTCTACAATTTGAATCCTCACCCATTGTTCCCTTCTATTTTGTGGCCTCTACTTTTGTTGAGCAGTTCATGATCAGATCCTTAATGTTATGAGGCTCATGCACAAATGTAGTCATTTTGAAACTGGTCCTAGCATCGTGAATAAAGTGCTCAATATCACTCCTTTTGAATTTGTCCACCTTCATTCTATATGGAGTAGTTTACTCAATAGTAGCTCTAATCCTTCCTTAGTTGTAACCTGAAAGTAGAAGAAAACAATTTTGGAAGGGAGGATGGCATGATTCTTATAGTTTCTAAAATGAGTTTTGTTAGACTCATTTAACTACCATATAATCTCAAAAAAAGTAATTTTATCTATAAATTTCATGAGAAACACATGTGGTGTGATAGGGGAACCATAAACCCTAATCATTGTTGCATCAAAGTAATAGAGCCAATCACCCTAGTTGTGCTTGATTCATGCCTCTAGGAGAAGATCCTTAGGCCTCAAGAATCTTCTTATTTCCTATAAGAGCCTCCAATCCACAAGTTGGCCAAAATACTTTAGGAATTATAAAGTATTCTTCAAGACTAGATAATTTGATTTATTAGTCTTTATCCCAAATTTAGGACCATTCTTACACTGACAATAATACTTTTTATACATCCTAAGACCTTATATGCATGTGGCGAGACTAGATATTCTTTCCATTGAACAAAATAATATGACTCAAAGGAGAGTATCATTTAAAGTGGACAATATTACTGTCATTTTTAATAGAGCTCAAGGATTTATGGATTTCTTCTGCAACATAGCCTGCATAATAAGAAGGTTTGTTGACATCCCTACTTTGAATTTCCACGTACAACACCATCAAATTCATTGGAATTTGAGGCATGCAATCCATGTCTAATAGGTTCTTATGAAATAATCTTCAAATATATCATAATTGAACGACTCTAATTCCCTAGTGGAAAACCTCTTTAATTCTTTGTTTGGCTCCCTAGGCCTAAAACTTGGCAACTATTTAACTATGTAGCTATCCCTACGCCTTTTATTTTCTCTATCCAATGCACCCAATTCTATTGACAACTGAGCATTAGGGTCCAAATTGAATACCTTACATATGTAAAATTTATTCAAATTCATTAAAAGTTTTCCATCTATGGTATACAAAGCCTTTCATGGGGTTGTAGGCCTGTGAAATTCCTCTGATCAAGTCTACATTGATAAATACATTTGGTACTACCGGTTTCCCAACGCCTAATCTCCATATGTAACATTATAGGCCTCTTGAATGACCCAAGTAACTAAAACATAATATTAATCATCCATATTTCTCTTCACACCCCTTTATTTTTTGACCATGGCTCCTTGTTTTTAGGGTTTCGATGTATACAATGTAGGGCTTAAAATTTAAAACTTTTGAGAGGATTTCTTTAAAATTTTAGACAACTTGCTATCCTTCAAAAGCCCTAAATTACTTTATTTTTATAACAAATCATAAACTACCCCTTTTTATACTAGAATTTAACAAAGAAGATGTGAATTAACTTACTAATTTTTGCTTGTTGTAAGCCCTAAAAATATCACAAAAACCCCTTGTTCACTTGGAAATTCACAACAATTTCACTTTGCAACCTTCATTTTATGCTTTGAATGATACAAACGAATGTAATTAAGCCAATACAATAAAAAATTGGTAGATACAAATCAAGTCCATCATTAATGTCTTTGCATGCTTGAAGGCATGACTAATGATAACTGTTCTCCATTTTTGAATTTAGAGCAATGATTTGATGAAGATCAATGATAATCATGGATTTTGAAATCCTTTCCACAAAGAGAAAGACATTTTCCCTTTTATGCTGACATAGAACATGTGTCAACATTTCAGGGACTCATGAGAGCAAAATAGAAACCTTATAAGCCTCCTCAACAAGGCTTTCTTCTACAAAAAATGAGCAGTAAGAAGACACATGACATGATTTTGGGACTTTGAGGAAACAAATAGTTGACTAAATATTATCCCACAAAGGTTTAAGCTAGCGCAAAAAGAAAATAATGCTTGCAAATAATATGATATGGCGACAACTCAAGACTTTATGAAAGATACTTTTTGGAGGCTTGTTGAAAGAACTTGTTAGGGCTAAAAGCTCATGTGAAGGTTATAACTAGTACAACTCAATTAAATGTTGACATTCAATGCTAACAAGGATGAATGTGGGACCACCCAATGGGATTGTCTTTGAATATATTAAAGACATTTGAAAAGAATGTGCATGAAGGAACAACTTAAGTTACTAGCAAAAGGGGTCAGTATGGTTTAAAAGACATCGCGAGACATTTTAATACATTGATAATCTAAAGAGCTAGTTACCAACCAAAAAGAATTGAATAAATCAATACACATGATTTGATTAGTGTATAACTCATATGATTCAACAACGACAGGAAACAAGTTCATCCCATAGTGTAATGGTTAAGTGGTGGTATTGTTGATTTGGCCACTAGGGTTCAAACCTCTGTTGGGCCATTTTAATCACACACACTATGCCTTCATTGATCTAGTATGATTGCAGGCTTGACCCATAGTGTTGAGGTTGTTCTTGGTGTTCATGCTTGAGGTTTGATCCCTTGTTGGGCTAGTGTGCTCGCGAGTTTGGTTCCCCTGCTAGGCTACCATGCTCGCAGGATTGGAATGTTTGATTGTGTTCATGCCAGGGAGGAGGTCACTCATTTGTGGCCTCTTCTAGCTCAAGCCAAGCTAAAAATAGCTGAGGTCAATTGATAAAAAAATAACAAGAAATGAATGATCATTTCACAAGTTTGTAGGGGGACAATAATAAAATGAGATGTGCTTGCAAACTAAAGGAAGTGTGTGAAATAATGCCACGTATAAAGTAGGACCTGACAATGCACAAAAGTGTAAGCGATATCTTAAGGCGTATAAAGGTAACATGCTTAACCAGTACTTAGGTGAATGGGGCCAATTATAAAATGAAATAGAGGCCTTGGAGACATAACTTAAGGGACTAGGATACCAAAGTCAACAATCAATGAGTAAACATAATAAAAGTACAAAGATTTTTTGAAGATTTAGGATTTCTCCAAAAACCTAATATATCACACTAAAAACCCTAGCAAATACAACCACTTAACAAATTTTTAAAAGTATTAAAAGGGCTAAGAGCCAAGATTTTAATGAGTACCACTGTTGGATTTGTTTGGGGATGATTGTTTAATAGAAAATTGCAATCCAAGAATCTTCAGGAAAACCAAACAAAAAAGACAAAAAAGACCAAATAGTTGTATCTTACTTTATACTAAAATATGATGTGCATGGATATACCTTATTTTATGATAATTAGGGTTTGAGAAATTACCCATTACTGGAAATTCCAGAATTTCACCATCCAAATTTTGCAAAAAATATGAATTTTCACCATGAGTGTTGGATATGACATAGGGACCTATCCATATAGCTTAAAATATTCCATTTTCCCATTGTCTTAAATTCTAGCATTCCACATCAAAATCACATCACCTATCATGAAATCTGTATCTGATGCCTTCTTATCAAACAATTATTTGACTTGTATGCATCTCTCCTAGATTCATCCAATTCTTTAAGTTGATTGATTCTAATTTTCATAAAATTATCAATATCTTTATCATACTCTTGAATGAATTTATAAATTAGAAATAGATTGTTTACTAGCATTCTTGCATCTAATCTATACACCAATTCATAAGGAGACTTCCCTGTGGCCTTCTTTATTATTGTTCTATCAGCCCATGATGCTATTTTGAGTATTGAATCCCATGATTTTTTGTTTTTTCCAATCTCTTTTTATATTCGTCATCAGAATTTCATTGCTAGATTCATCTTTTCCATTCCCCTATGGGTGATATGGTGATGAATAGGATATATCAATTTCATAATCATAACAAAAAGTTGCAAACTCATCGAACCTGAAACACATAGCATTATCTGCAATCAATTTGATAGGAGTTCCAAATTTGATTATAATATTTTCCATGAAAAAATCCATCACAATTCTAGTAGCTTTCCTGGTAGGAATGACTTCTACCCATTTGGTAAAATAATTAGTTGCCATCAAAATCCACTTGTGACCACCACTAGATTTTTCAGGTTTTTCCCTAATAAAGTCTATACCCCATTGTTGAAAAGGGGCTTCCATAGTCAATGTTCTTAATGGTAAGGAACTAGAATATTTCAGTTTTCTTGAATTTTTTTGACATGCATCACATTTTCTTACCATTTTTTATGTATCAATAAACAAAGTGGGCCACCAATAACCAAACCTTAAAATATTAAGTGCGGTTGTTTTAGCCATGTAATATCCCCCACAAACTCCAATGTGCATCTCTTCAAGAATTTTAGCAGTCTATTCTTCATTAACACATCTAAGTAGCACACCATCTCTATTTCTCCAATATAGATCCTCCTAAAATATGACATAATTAATGGACCGCAACTTCAAAGTTTTTTTTTTATTATCATTCATATGTTCTGGATAAGACATATTCTTCAAATAGTTCACATTATCTCTATACCAAGAACAAGATTACAAGTTTTATTCCTTCATACTTGTGTGTCCTCTTGTACTTGATTTATCTGACTTGCATCATGGTTAGACCCAACCATAAGTCTAGCTAAACCTTGTCCTCTCACAAGCTTAGTTATTTGAATGTCTATATTGAACTCTTGGATCTTATTGATCCATTTGCATCTTCTCTCTGTGACTTCTTATTGGGTGAAGATGTCCTTGATTTTAGGATTGATAACATAAGCAACTACTTTTTCCCCTACCAAATATAGATTTAAATTTTTCACAGCCTTAACTAAAGCACAGGCTTGTTTTTCCACAATGTTATACTTTAATTCTATCAATTGGAGTGACTTACTATAAAATACAATGGGTTGCTGATAACCTTCATTATTTTTCTATACTAACACAACAACAATGGTATGAAAAGAAGAAAAAGAGAATATTTGAAAAGGTTTTGAGAAATCAGGGGATTTGAGCATCGATGCTTGTTTAATAGCTTCTTTAATATTACAGAAAGCGTGAATAGCTTCATCTCCCCAAATGATCGATTCTTGCTTCTTAAGCATTTTGGAAATTGCCTTAGTTATTTATGCATATTTGGTGACAAACTTCCTACTAAAATTAATTTTTCCAAAGAATGATTGGATTCCTTTCACAATTTTGGGTATTGGAATCTTATCAATAGCTACAACCCTATCAGGATCTACTCTAATCCCATCCTTTGAAATAATGTGGCCTAGTAATTTTCCCTTTATAACCTCAAATGCACATTTCTTAGGGTTCAATGATATGCCATATTCAATAGCTTTTGAAAAAAAAATCTCAAGGTGTATACTATAGTCCTCCACTTTCTTGGAAAAGGAACTTAAGTAATCTTGATACACTACCATAATCACATCTATCAAATCAGTGAATACATTTGTGGCCCTTTGGAATTTTTTCCCGACATTAGTCATTCCAAATGACATCCTAACATAAACATAGATGCCACAAGGTGTAGTAAAGGTAGTCTTATATTGCTCTGATTATTTTACAGCTACCTAATTGTATCCTGAAAAACCATCCATCATGGACATTAACTCACAACTAGTCACTTTTTGTAGCATTTCCTCCATATTGGGCATTGGATAATTGTCCTTTAAAGAAGATATATTCAAATTCTTGGAATCAATGAATAACCTTATATCTCCATTCTTCTTTCTTCTTGGTGCCAAGTTTGAGACCTAAGTAGAATGATTGATTGGCTTTATGATTCCCCCTTCTCTAAGTTTCATCATTTCTTGTTGCATCTTTGGTGCCAATGTTGGATTGATTGGTCTTCTCTTATGTCTAAAATTCTTAGCATTAGGCTTCAAAGGAATCTCATCCTAGAAGAGATCCTTTCTATAATTTTTTAGGTCGTCATAAGACCATGCAAAAAAAATATTGTAGTTTCTTAATAAAGTAATAAGCATGGTGCAAGAGTTGAAGATTAGCTCAACACCCAAGACCACCAAAAACAATGAAAACCTTCTATAAGAGAGTATGCAAGAATATGAGCTTGCTTGATATTAAGTCCTATCAAAATGATGATGAGGTATGAAGTATATTAAACATGTGTGCAATGACCTTCCTTATATAGGCAAGGTGAAGAATAGGATTGAACATGATTGTGATGTGTGTCTTGATCCTATGACATGTGACAACTAACAAACTAACTACCTAGGAATCATGCAATAAAGCTAGATAAGATAAGTTCTAGAAAAGCCAACTAAGATTATGATGTGTGTCTTAATCCTAACAACTAGCCTCTTATCATTCAAATTCCTTACTACTTCCCTTTCGATCTTCTCTTATAAACCAATAGAGTACTCCTTGAAATAATCTAGCAGTAATTTCAATTGTTGAATACCTAAAGAAGTATCAAGATACTTTGCGAAGGCCTTCTTGCAACACTTTGACCACATCATCAATCAACTTTGTTCTCTTCTAGTGAGTCTAAAGAATATCCTTTCTTGTGGAGGCATGAAATACATCACCAAGATGCAACTTATGTAGCAGGGAAATATTCTCCAAGTCCACTTGACCTTGTTGCATAGGAATCTACAACAACTGTACATTCACCATTGGTTGAAACTGCAATTGCATGTCCAAAATATCTTTCAATGAATCTCCTGAGGATCCAAAGGATTCACAACCAATTTTAGTTCTTTTGTATCACTCTTCTCCTTCTCTTTACTGCTAGAACGTTCTTCTGCAATCTTCTCAACTTCCAAAGGAGGCACAGTTTGTTCCTTTTGTGCTTCAGTCTTCTCTGGAACTCCTTGCTCAACTTCTTTGTTCTTATCATCAATTATCTCAACATTCAGAGGGGTGTTATCTATTAACACATCTTCTTTCTCATGTTGCTCATTGATAATTTCATTGCTTTCTAGGAGTGATCAGTCTTGTTGCAATTTATCTTCATCATCCAAAGAGGCTTTGTAACATGCCAACCCTTTCAATACAGTAATTTTTTTCTAAATTTACACCTTGTGAGTAAATAAATTATGTAACAAGCCATTGCAATAAAAAATTTCCTTCTTTATTGAGAATATATGAACAAGATGCCATATCAAGTTACAATAAAGATTCCATTTCATTACAATAACTTCACAAGTTACAACAATACAAGTATACATACACTTACATACATAGCTCCAATGAGGTTTAGAACAAATAGTTGTAAGATGGTCCAAGATCCTTCCTTTCGAATATTGGTTCTTCTGTCACCTGTTGTGGAGGAGAAGCATCACTCAAGCACTTTTCCGCCAACCATGGAATCATAATGTGGTACCCCACACATCTATCATTCGATAGATGGCCCTTCTCTTCAACGAAGAGATTGGTAGAGTAACCGATAATGACAACCAACTGAGCATATTTTTGTGTCCTACATAACTAGAAATTTTAATCCCAAAATATTTTTCTAGCATGTAATACTGGATCATGGTGAACTGACAGTGTAGTCTCAGTAGTCAAAAAATCTAGAGTGGATTCTCGGACATTCACACTACTTTGGCCAAAGAGTTCTCATTCGGTAATTCAAATGAAGTCATCTATCACATACACTATTTAGGGATGATTTTACTTAAGGCTATCTTAAGCTACACATAGGCGTATCCTTCAATGGATAGTGCATCATCCTAGATAACCTATCACCATAATAATCTACTTGGAATAAACCTACTTAACTAGTAAGTACACAAGATAGGTTTATCCTTCAATGGATAGTCCATCATCCTGGATAACCTACATACTTGGATTAACCCTACTTACATGTAAGTACTTAAATTCCCTCCCATATTGGATTATCTCTCCTAGGAGTAAACAAAAGCTTTCCTAGTTAAATCAATAACTTAGCTAAGTATGCCATACGTGCTATTCATGTTCAATCATACCTAGTATATAATACTTATGATAAACACCCATCTCCTACTATGAAGTACTTTAAAACACATTATGAAAACAACATAAAAGCTTCAATTTCCTTTTCAAAATAATCTAATTCCTCTAATGCATATGTTGGAAAAATACATCTCTACCATGCATGCAAGACTCATCATTCGAAAGTAAAATAACAAAGAAGAAGAAATCCCCATGCCTATTATCGCTTATCCAATTAGAAGACAACAATGCAACCCTCTCCAACAACAAATATCTTGATAATTAGCTTTTCAAGAATGTCACAAATAACTCTATCTCACAAGTTGATAACTTACTTCTCTCAAATAGCAATGTTTCCTTTTAACAAAAATAGTACTCTCACTCTTTCTCACTCACAATATATAATGATTATGGCTGGGAATAACACATAATATGGGACTGCAAAAGATGTATAATATCTTGGAAAAGAATGTGTCCCTTCCAAATGAAGTGGTTCAAGTATTTATAGAGCAACCAAGCAACCTCAAAGCCTACAGTTTAGGCATGTTAATGGAAAAAAATATTCATGCAAAGCCACACATGAAACATACCAGAAAGGTGGCGATCAACAAGCTTATACGAGCAAAATCATCTACAGGTCGACTTGCAACATTGACAACAATCTAAAGACTTATTCAAATCTACATTATATGCTCAATTTGAATTATCTCATGTAATATACTTCTACATGTATAAGGTATCATAATGCGGCGCCAAGATTACACCACATTTCCTTTTCATCTATTTTGTTGTTTGCAAGTTGAATAAGTCATTATTCACGAGCAAACACATTTTTCAGTTGACTGGGTCTAAGCTTGATTGAGCAATAGAGCAGAGATGTGCAACAGTTTTATTGTTTTATGACTTGGTCACTAGATACCAAACAACGCATACAACAAGGTATCACCTCTACTTACACATCGATATAGTGACTTGGATGCTTGTTTTAATGTATACGTTGGATGCTACTTGTCTCCTTTATTTGCTACACACTTTTCTAGCACCCCCTTGCTTTGCATTTACTAACATTTGAAATGGGTTTATCACTTCATGGCTGTGCCATAACTTAGACCTTTCTAACGCCCTTTTATCTTTATTGACAAACATAGTTTAACTCTTAGCATTGCGTTGTCCATAAACATTAGTTATAATGCATTAAGACAAAGTATACGCTATAGTAATAGTAGCGCAATACATTGCATATAATTCGGTTAACATATATTTTGTACAACCTTTAAACACTTTTTCCAATACAATTTATATTCAACTTCAAACATTTCCTATATATATAAATATATTCTAATATATATCTATATATATTCCACGTTATTTATAAAAGTATACATTTAATATTCAAATGAATAAATATTCATATGATAATAGCAATCATATCAAAGTATATATATAACATCGAATATATATATACTCCCTTATACTCATGTATACATGTATTTATATATATATTATATATATAAATATATGTACGATTGCACCATTTAAGCATATACACAAGTATTCCAACACACACTTATACACATATATGTACATATACATATTTAATATGTTTACCCATATATCAGTTTACCCTTATCATATCATATCCTTTCTTGATACATGCATTTGTTTAAGTGTATATGTATATATATTCATATATATAAAATTGATCCCCCATGTGAGTGTGTTTGTAAGTATTTCTACTTACACAAACATGCATATGATTATGCTCTCACACACAAATCAATGTATGTATATATTCATATACATGCATACTTTTGACGTAGATATACATCAACAGAAAGCTCAAAGACACATAACATCATAACAAAAATTTATATACATATATGCATATCTTATACATATGTCATCATACTTGTATGGACATCCCATTATATCCATCATACGCGTATGTTGATATATGCATATATATGCATATATGCATGTATCTCAATACTCATTCACTCACATAGTCAAGCATAGTAAAATATAAGTAAGGTCTCATAAGCTCAAATAGATAAACATCACCCAATAATGCACTTGATAGTAAACAAGACCTTTACTAATGCAAATATTTCAAACTAGGGATGACTTTCCAACTTTCCACAAACTGACTCAACTCAATCATTCTAATGTGGCATGTGTATATGCTTAGATAGTTTACTTTTACCGATTACCTAACCAAGATATTCTCTTGAGTGATACTTCCCCTCTACCTGGAGGAATGAACATTCACCTGCAACCACTAACACATGCTCATGGCCATCAATTGTTCACAACATATGCAGTATACATAAACATCTCCAAAGTTAGAATAATAATTCAATAACCATCTATTCACATATAAGCAATATTTCCCCATGAAATAACATCAACTGAGATAACATTCACATTGATAACATGGTATGAGCATAATTTATTCATCTCTAGAATTCATATTATATTCACATTTTACCCTACGTAGTAATAGTAAATAGTAATTACACAATTGGGGTGTAACACACTTCCCCCCTTGTGAATCATTGTTCCTGATGATCTATAGATTTTTAACATACAGATAAAGTCAAATAAAGTTTTACTTACCATTCTCAAAATACGTAAGATTTACAAAACATTCATCCTATGTAGTGTCTCTCCTTGCAACCTTGCACTTCCTGGACCTTGCTTTGAGTGCCCTCACTATCGCATAGGGAAATCTTGTATGCTTCACACATACTCTCCCAAAGAGCTTTATTACATTATCATATATAGACATCCTAGATACAATAGTAGCTATACATGCCAGCTAAAACATAGTGATTGGAAATAATTGGCCCATGAATTTATCCTTAGTATAATCCAAATAGAAAAGGAATAGCGATGTATTATGCACTACATCGTGGGTCCCATCCTTCTCTTTGGTATTTACACTTTTAGACAACTCATAAACCAGGTCCGTCTGTCACTTACACATCCATTTTCCTTATCATAAAGTACTTGTTCTTGATTACTTGTCCATCTTGAGCATAACATTGCTCTTGGACACCTATCATATTCCGATACTGCTTCATACTTAAGCTTTGTATCGATAAAGTTTCATTGATCTCTTTGATCTATTACTCATTTTTGACATTCTAACAAGTCTATGGTTTACCTTATTTCTAAGTCTATTTCAACTTAATAGAGTTTCCAACCTTTCCTTCCATATAATGGTCCAAACCTCAATGTTAGAAATTTGTAAATCATTCAAGATTTAGTCTACCATTTTTTTCCTATTTGGGCTATAATAATATATTGTGCATTCATTCAATTGAATGTCTCATAGTATGATCGTGGTTTACACAACCCTATCATTATTTTCTCATTCATAATTGAGATAACCTTCTCAGGAATACTAACCAACTACTTCTCACAATATATTATTTAGGACCAAAATCCTATAATTCAAGTTTCCAAATAGTGTTGGTTACTTTGGTGAGTCTGTCCACTAGAAAATTATGTCAGTTTTATTGACATAGATGAATTGATCTATCTTGTGTTCTACCATTTTCCCTCTGGAATCTCAAGAGAGTATACATGTCCTACTAATGATGACATCCGGTCTTCATTTCCTGGCATACTAGACATTATCTTGCCACATTATGTGTAGCTTCTTACTCTATCTTTTCCCAAGTTATAGTGGTTTCTCATATGACAATTCACTTTGTCATTCTAATGTCCTAACTCTGACATTAATTTCCTCATTTCATTCCTAAATTTTCTAAATTTTTGGGTACATAGGTTCTTTTATATCCAATAATAGTCTATTCTCTGACTAAGTGAAAACCTATTTTACGATCTCACACCATCTTTAGTTCCCATGTAATAATGGTTATAAGTTTTGCAGAGATAAATCCCATTTATCTTAGGACATCCATACCATGGATTTCTTCTGTCCTTGGATTGTTTTCAAAGATGTAATCCATCTTTCAACTCAATCTAATTTTCTTGATAAAAAATGGTACTAATTTCGAGTATTAATCCTCGCTCAATCATGTTGGTCCCTAGAAGATATCAAATTTAATTGCATATTGTAAGAGAGGGGGACCAACCACGTTCAAGGCCTTAGGTCACAGAGAGCCAAGAGCAGAAAGCTTCCCTAACTTACCTCAGCTTAAAGGAGTGTTTGAAGATGAGGGATGAGAATGATGAGGAACATAAGGTCCTTCAACCACTCTATAGACCCAAAACTTAGAATGGGCCTAGGCGAGTCAGTTTTTGAGTTCAACACTATGCCTTAGGAGGCTCTCTACTTGAGGATGAAAGCATGGTTATGGGACGATAGCACGACGTGTTGGCATCTCTCAAGTGTGCTGGTGTCTGTACGACCATAGGACTAGAAAAAACAATGTAAACTGCTAGAAAATAGGCTAACAACCTAACTAGTCACTTCCAAAGGGAAAAAATAGAGCTATAAAGTATGACAAGTACGATCAAATATGATAAAGCAAGTAAATGAGAGTTAAGGTGATAAGAATGATCTCACAAAGATACTCGTTCACCAGCTAGCTCCAAAAAGCACATCCACCTACACACAAGAAAGAGGAAAACTGTTGGGGGGATGTATAGGGGTCTACCTCAATCAGACCTCCGTTTTGGTGTTTCCACCTCCACAAATAACCAAGATAGCAATAATGGGGAAAGAGTATGATAAAGGAGAATGAAAGCAAAGAACACAATAACACTACAAAACAATATGATGCTACTCAATCAAATCGTAGAGGAGAGGAGTGAAAAGCTTACCACCTCCACCAAGACCTCACTAGCTAATGGAGGAGAAAATGAGAGGAATCAAGCCCCTGTTGCATTGTTCTTGTTCCACACTTGCTCTACAAAGTTGACAGAGTGTTGTTGTTGTTGCTATGGAGTACAAAGTGCTACTTGAAAGTGATGGGTGCTAAGAGAATGCTCGAGAAATTATGTAGAGAGCTGAATGGAATGCTTGGAGAGATTGTATAAGGATGCTTAGAAGATGACATGGAGGAATGAAGAGTAAATTTGAAGGGAGAATGAGAAAAACAACCATATTCAAGTCGGTTGGTCGATGAGCGGCATTATAAATCGACCCCAATGGGAAATGTAATGCCTCTGCAGGCTCTAGATGTAGGAATCCATCAAGGACGTAAGCGCACTGTGCGGATGTTTGGGCATTGTGTAGGTGTCCTCGACAGTTATTCTTCTGCCGACACACAAAACAGATGCCAAGTGGAATGAAGGCAGTGGGATGATGTGGATTTTTGCCTTTGGACTTGGTTTTCTAAGGTGAGGGAACATGAAAGGGGAATTTGCATAAGGCCTCCACTTCAATGAGCACGAATACTGATGATTTCTTTGGTAAAGTAGATCAAAGAAGTAGTAGAGTTAGAAATGTATTCCTAAGCCATCAAGGAAGCATACCACGATCTGGCGAACTCGAGAGTGCAGGACAAGTAAAGGACTTCATATCCCCGAAGAACCATGAAGTTGTAGAATGAAAGTGTCTTACAAGCCCATGGACTTGCAAGGAGGAAACCCCCAAGATCTCTCACATGAAGGAAGCCCCAAGAAGAAAGCACCTCACAGGCCCACAGACTTGCAAGGAAGGTGTCCTCCAAGATCTCTCACATGAAGGATACCCAAAAAAGCACCTTATAGACCTGTCGACTTGCAAAGAAGCATCCCCCAAGATCTCTCACATCAAGGAAGCCAAGAAAGTGCCCTACAAACCCAAAGACCTATAGGGAAGGTGTCCTTCAAGATCTCTCACATGAAGGAAACCCAAAGAAAGTGCCCTACAGACCCGCAAACCTGCAGGGAATCCACCCCCAAATCTCTCGCATGGAGGAAGCTTAGAAGAAGCATCCTATAGGCTCGCAAACCTGTAGGAAGGTATCCCCCAAGATCTCTCACATGGAGGAAACCAAAGAAAAGTGAACTCCACAAAGTCAGAAAACAGCTTCACAGGGGCACTCGTAAAGCGACATGTTTACCCACAGATAGAACATGTCAAAAAGTAGTCACACAGGCAAGTAAGCAGGCACTCTCACAGACCGTCAATAAGTTGGAAAATTTTCAAAGGGATCCCTCAGGAACCCAATGTAAAGAAGGGGT
Organism: Sequoia sempervirens; assembly: GCA_007258455.2. Taxonomy (NCBI): domain Eukaryota; kingdom Viridiplantae; phylum Streptophyta; class Pinopsida; order Cupressales; family Cupressaceae; genus Sequoia; species Sequoia sempervirens. The sequence goes on from VDFB02367241.1 coordinate 43,923, forward strand.
CCACTTAAGGGACGTGTTGTTCAAAAATATGAAAGAGAGACTTCTTTCTCGAATTGATTCATCGTCAAGGAATCATTTTGAAAGATGTTCACTTCATCCAGGAATTCAAAAGGAAGAAGATGCCCCCACACAAGGGGAAGGTCAAAGTTGTTCCCACTTCAAAGGAAGGTTCTCAAGTTCTTTCTTTATGAACACATGATGAAGGAAACACGTTCCATTAGGGTTTCAAGTCGAGAATGTAATTCTTGAAAGGAATTTTGTGAAGATTCTCAAGAAAATATTTATTGGCAATGAATGCATTTTCTAAAATTCAAAGTGTTGTAGAAGTGGATTTGTCACACATGAGAGGGACAAATCAATCAAATAAGAGAAAAAGATAAAGGAAAAGCAAGAAAGAAAAGAGAATAGAAACAGGGCATAGGGGTAGCCTAATATTTTGGGGTCAAAACTGCTCATAAATATATATATATATATATAGTATATAAAATGAACTGTCATCAACCCCATACTATATCAGACCATGTGAAGAATGCATGAGAAGACAAAGTAAAAATAAAAAATTGGGTCAACATGGAAGGGAAGCCTAAATGCGCCCAACGCTTTGCATTGTCCCCAATTTATCGAAAATCAAGTCACAAACATGGAAGAATGATGATACAAATAGAAGAAGGTTTACGAAAAAAAAACCACCCTTGTATCCAAGCACCAATAGGGGTGATGAGGGTCATCTAGGCACACATAGCACGATCACATGACAAGAGGCCCTGATATAGGGGTGGTCATCTCCTCTTCCTTCCTCTATAAGGCGGCCTGCTCAGCCATGAGAGCCTTTCACTGGCACTTGTGCTTATGCACAAGGCGGTTCTTGTGACTCTTTGAACCGGAGGTTGGAGGTTGCAGAGGAACAAAAGGCTCCTGCTCAACCATGGGAGTGTCCACTATAGCCGTTTCTGGTGGAGGAACAGGCTCTTGAACAAGAACAAGAGGAATAGGTTGAAAATCAACGGGGGGAATTGACTCAAGTGCCTTGACAACGGGTCTCTTCCTGTTCACTACTTTGGGAGTAGGAGAGGTAGGAGGTCATAGAGGTTGAGACATAGAGGACTCTCCATGGGGACCTTTCTTTCTGTTATATTGAACAAGCCTAGGCTCCATGGGTAAAATAGGAAGCTCAAACACGGGATACTTGGGCTTTCGCCAAGCGGGCACCATAGGATTCTCTTGCAAATGTGGAATGAAATCCGATGGCACCTCAACGGGGTGAGAGGAAGCGTCAGGCTAAACAGTGAAAGAGGAAGGAAGATCTTAGGACCGCTTCTCTTCTTCCCTTCTATGTGCCTTGACGACATCACTATCATCTTCTAAGCAAGCCCTGTGTGAAGCAACATAAGGCGATAGAGGGTACCTCACTTTCGGCCTTAGGAACCCTTTCTTATAATTTTGATATGTTCAATGTAGGAGGTCCATCCTAGGCAAGAGAGGACCAACGGGCGTAGGCCAAGAGTAATCCAAGGAGTACCTACCATGAGCAACTAGTGGTTTATAACCGGTGTCATGAATCACATGCACAGAACCCTTGTGGATAAATTTTAAACATTTATGCACGACGAAGGGTACGTCATTCATAACCACTAACCAAGGGATACCCAACTTCACTCTAAAAAGTTTAGACCTAGGGATAATTTCAAACAGAAGCTTCACAGATTTAGGTCCAACCAGGACTAACAAGACAATATTACCCAAAGAGGGCATGGAAAGTCCATCATGCATGCAGATGGTGCTCAAAGGTGCATCGTACCCATATTTGTGCAAAATTTTGATTAGCATGATCTCCTCAGTTATAATGCTCACTTGAGACATCGGATCAACAAGAACACCTACTACAATGTTTCTGTTGATTCGCGTAGGGATGTAGAGAGGAGATAGTTCCCTATTAAAACCCATCGACAAGTCCTATGAAGTGAAGGTTATACCAGCACAACTTCCCACAGGATGTATAGAGGGGATATGTTGATGCAGGAAGGAGGCCATTATGCACACTAGACGATACTTTCATAGAGTTCCTAAAAGGTTAAAGGATAAGACGGTGACCCAATCAAGGTTTCGTTATGTAACACCTTCAGAACCTTCCAACTATGCCTACTAGGGTTCGCAGGTTGGGTTGTAAGGTGAAAGCCTCACAACAATCACACCTATAACAATCTTAGGATACAAGGAAAGGAACTTTCAATATCACAAAACGAAACCAAAATGGTTCATGTCAGGTTCACCAAAAATGTAAGAGAGGGGGACCAACCACGTTCAAGACCCTAGGTCACGGAGAGCCAAGAGCAGAAGGATGCCCTAACCTACCTTAACTTAAAGGAGTGTTTGAAGATGAGGGATGAGAATGATGAGGACTATAAGGTCCTTCAACCACTCTACAGACTTGAAACTCAGAATGGGGCTAGGTGAGCTATTTTTTGGGTTCAACACTGTGCCTCAAGAAGCTCTCTACTTGAGGATGAAAGTGTGGTTCTAGGACAACAGTGTGGTGCACTGGCGACTCTCAGGTGTGATAGAATCCATACGACCAGAGGACCAAAAAAACAATATGAACCACCAAAAAATAGGCTGATGGCCTAGCTAGTCACTTCCAAAGGGACAAAACCGAGCTATAAAGTATGACAAGTACGAACAAATATGATGGAGAAAGTAAATGAGAGTTAAGGTGATAAGAATGATCTCACAAAGATACTCGTTCACCAGCTAGCTCCACAAAGCACATCCACCTACACACAAGAAAGAGGAAAATTGTTGGGGGGATGTATATGGGTCTACCTTAGTCAGACCCCCATTTTGGTGTTTCCACCTCCACAAATAGCCAAGATAGTGATAATGGAGAAAAAGTATGATAAAGGAGAATGAAAGAAAAGAACACAATAACACTACAAAATAGTATGATGCTACTCAACCAAATCATAGAGGAGAGGAGTGAAAATATTACCACCTCCACCAAGATCTCACTAGCTAATGGAGGATAAAATGAGAGGACTCAAGCCCCTGATGCAATGGTGTTGTTCCACACTTGCTCTACAGAGTTGACGGAGTGTTGTTGTTGTTGATATGGAGTGCAAAGTGCTACTTGAAAGTGATGGATGCTAAGAGAATGCTTGAGAAATTATGTAGAGAGCTAAATGGAATTCTTGGAGAGATTGTAGAAGGATGCTTAGAAGATGAAATGGATGAATGAAGAGTGAATTTGAAGGGAGAATGAGAAAAATGACCATATTCGGGTCAGTTGGTCAAAGAGGGGTGTTACAAATTGACCCCAATGGGAAGTGTAACGCCTCTACATGCTCTAAATATAGGAATCCATCAAGGATGTAAGCGCATCGCACGAACATCTACGCATCGCGCAGACATCGTTGACAATTATTCTTCTGTCGATGCACAAAAGAAACGCCAAGTGGAATGAAGGCAGTGGGCTGATATGGATTTTCACCTTTGGAATTGGTTTTCTAAGGTGAGGGAACATGAAAGGGGAATTTGCGTAAGGGGTGCAAATTCACTTCTATACACATACCTAATTACCAAGCATGAATGTTCCTTGTTAGCTCCATGGATTCACTTAATCATATAGGAGAGTCCCAACTTTGGTATATCCTATTTGAGCACAAGTAACAACCCCGATGTTCTACTTAGTAAAATTTCCAACATTTCACGTTAAGTGAAAATTCTATGATGCCACGACATAACAATAGTTGTGTCCCTTTGAGAGTGTATCCCTTTTAATATAAGAGCCAATCGAAGTAGAGTCTTGTCAACAATATGACTTCCTTTCAAGAGTATAAAGTAATTAACCAAGTAGCTACTTTAACTCACTAATTATCCCACCTATGTTTCCATTCAGATAGAATTTCATAAGCTCAAGTGATTTACACATTCACATGGGAAAATCTCAATCTCAATATTCCCTTCCAAATCTTAGGATAGAGTCTTCAATCAATGACTAGTCTGGTTTTATAAGTTACTCTACACCTATATGTTCCAATCAAGACCAAATGTACAACTCAACCAAATAAGTTATTCCCAACCTATAGGCGTTAATGAGTATTCTAGTACATAACCCAACTCAATAGGCTAAAACTTAACCTAAGGTTTCTCTCTTTAATCAAATGAACTTCTCATCCCAAACAGGTTATTCTAACCCTAGGGTTAATTTAATTCAAGTGTAAGGTAGTGATCAAGTGATTAATCAATTAAAGACAATTGATGTGTTTGCATAGCGTCACTTCTTGTTTTTATCTTTCATACCATCTCTATGGATTAATAGCTAAACCTTATCATCCTCAGGTCTCTAAGAAACAGTGTCAAGTTGCTTTACGACATGGATATATTTCATAATATGTAGTATTACTACCTATGTATAGAAATACCATTGTTATCTAAATCCCCTTTATAAGGTATATAGGAGTAGTAAGAATCTTCCTTCCAATCATGAGTATCCTAGATCTTCCCTTGTTTATCCCATAGACAATAATCTTTCCCTATCATGATCAAATTATCTACCTATCCTTTTCTAAGGCATCAATGATAATATCATTTTATCTTCCAATCAAATAAATATAAGGTATGATAATAGGTCATAATCCTTGACCTTTCCATTTATCTTTTTCCAAATATCCCAATACATCATCCTTGTGGTCATAGAATGTATGACTTATTTGACATCATGACTGACTAAGAAGCCAAAGTTCTTCCAAATTGAAAATATACTCATGATTTTTCATTGCTTGGGGTAATTAACCTGAGTCAATCCACTCTCTTCCTTTCCCCCTTAGTGTTTTCACAACATTCGACCATCTCAAATTTTAATTCCTAGCAAACACTTGCTTCTTTGAAAAGATTTATCATTCCTTGTTGTTGGATTTCTTTTTCCTTTTCTTGCCTCAATGACATACTTTGAATATACTTTTCCCAAAGTTAGATTCATCATTGATTTCTAATCCTGTAGATTCAATATTTTGGATCATTTTAATAAGATCTAATGAATAATCAACAACTTAGAAGTTAAGAGGCCCACTAATATTCCCATTTTCTTCCAATATCCTTTTTGGTGAAGGAGTATCCATGCTCACAAGCCTCTTTAGTTGATGTACTTTTCATCTTAGAGTGTTGTTTTCCTTGCAACTTCTATTGTTTTGACACAGTGCCATATTGTATTCCATTTTCTTTTGGAACCTCTAAGTGAATGTTGATTTTCACAAACAAGTTGGTGAGTTCATCTTATACTCCAACCAATCTATGTATTATTCAAACCTTTGGTCATGCCAACCTGGTTTATTTTAACAATTTTTTTACAATCACCTTTTCAAGTGACTTTATTCCAATGCTTGGAATCCTATTCTCTCATAACCTTTAGAGATACCGAATTTTTTGGTCTCTTTTTCTCATTTTAATCAAAATTCCAAATTGATCTTATCAATTTTGGTTAGTGGAACCATGCCTACGTCATTGATTACTTCTTTCTGACCATTCCAATCTTTTCTCTTTTCCTAGGTACTAACTCTTTTCTTGCAAGATCTTATCTTTATACTAGAATTAGATTTATGTCAAGAGTTCTCCAACCTTGATGATACCTCCTTCGTTGACTCTCTACTTCAATCTAATCTATGCTGACATTGCATACACATAGATTTGTAGTGTTTTCACTAAATCCAGAAATTCTGAACTCTTTACAACTATAGGTTGCTACTATTAAGGGGTTATCTCATTTCTTCCCATTCTCTTAGAGTCATATAACTATTTCATAGGATAAAGGTATATACTGGTTATTCTTCCTAACCTTCCTACATAAACTAATTGCATAATCTTCCGCAATCCCAGGTAATATCATAAGTTGTTGGTTTAGGAGTTCCTACTCCAAGGACAAATCTTATCTAGTCCCAAATTTATACAACTTTCCAAAAATTCTCAGCTTCCTTTTCACTTCCCTATGTTCTTTTCTCTTTCTGTTGTGGCACAAGAACTTTTCAACCATTATCTTCTAATAAGGTTTGCGCATTGTTGTGTGATGAGATCAAAGGTTTCAGTGCTTGAACTTGGTAGCTCTGATACCACATGTAACATGTGAACCCTTTCAATGCAATAAATTTTTTCTAAATCTACACCTTGCGAGTAAATAAATTATGTAACAAGCCATTGCAATAAAAAAATTCTTTCTTTATTGAGAATATACAAACAAGATGCCATATCAAGTCACAATAAAGATTCCATTTCATTACAATAACTTCACAAGTTACAACAATACAAGTATACGTGCACTTACATGTACATAGCTCCAATGAGCTTTAAAACAAATAGTTGTAAGACGGTCCAGGATCCTTCCTTTCAAATCTTGGTTCTTTTGTCACCTGCTGTGGAGGAGAAGCATCACTCAAGAGCTTTTCTGCCAACTACAGACTCATAATGCAGTCCCTCACACATCTATCATTCGATAGATGGACCTTCCCTTCAATGAAAAGATTGGTAGAGTAACCAATAACGACAACAAATTGAGCATAGTGATGTGTTCTACATAACTAGAACTTGTAATCCCACAATCTTTGTCTAGCATGTAATAGTGGAACATGGTGAACTAACAATGTAGTCTCGGTAGTCACAAAATCTAGAGTGGAGTCTCATACATTCACACTACTTTGGCCAAAGAGTTCTCATTCAATACTTCAAATGAAGTCATCTATCACATACACTACTCAGGGATTATTTAAATTAAATCTATCTTAAGCTATGCATAGGTATATCCTTCAATGGATAGTCCATCATCCTAGATAACCTATTGTTGTACCCAAAACCAAATTTTTTGCTTCATCAAGGCATTTTGCATAAAAGAGTCTAAATTTTGCTAAAATGAGGTAAAATACAGTTTTGGGCAATATCAAGCATGGATTTTTTGTCAATATTTTGTCAGTCAATGTCAGTTTTATTGATCAAAACCTGAAGTAGAGACTCAGAATGGAGCTTTTCATGATGGAGGAGTGTTTCACGACAACATTTCACGTTGCACACAGTCATTTCAGTGAGCGAGCCAGAGTTTTCAGTGGTTAAATTATGAAGATTTCTCAGAGAAAAGCAGAAAAGCGCAACTATAGCCCAAGGGCGCCTAGCTTTTTGAAGGTCAAGATCTTGCTGAAAGTGTTCAAGAATACAGTCAATCTCTTCAGAATCAGTTTGGCTATCCAATGAGCTATCCAGCGAAGTATTCCGAGACCTGCAACTCCGGCAAACAGCGACAGAAGTTGAAATCCCCAAAGTTCCAGATATGGGAAATTTGTCTTTTTCAGGCAAAAGCGCAACTCTAGCCTGAGGGCGCCCATCTTAAAGAGGGGGTAAATTTTGGTATTTCTGATGGCAAATACAGTCAATCTGTTCTCGACTAGTCTACTTATCCAACGAACTATCAAACGCAGTCATCCGATTCCCAGAGTTCCGGCAGCAGTCGCCTGAAGATCAGCTTATAATGGAGTTTTCACGTTCCAGAGCATCTTCATTGCGTTTCCAGTGCAACTACAGCTCAAGGGTGCTAGTTAAAAGGACCCTTCAGATGGTGAAATTTGCAGACGAGGTCTTCCTGACATCAGTACTACTCTAGCCTAACTACGCAATGCATCATCCTGCTTGTCGATCCGACGTTCCAGGTGATCATGGCAGAGGTTCTACCAAGCATGTAATTTCACAGGCGAAACAACATACAATTTGCATTGTATTTCTACAGTCCAGAGGTGCCTAGCCTTTAGACCTGTCAGATGAGGTCGTTCGCGTTCGAAGTCTTCACGGCTTTTGAGCGTAATCATTTTATCTATCCAACGAGCCTAGCCGTCAGCCTTCGGGATTTGGAAAATGCTCGTACGTGCGAGGTCTTTGGTGAAATGCTGAAAAGTGAAGATATCCAAAAAATGGCTAAGTCTAGAGCGGATATTTTAAATAAAATACGCACTGGCGTTTTTCAGGTCTTAGAAGCAGTTTTCTTGCTTCGTCATCTCTAAAGACTTCTCTTGTGGGCCCTTTTGGCTATCCGTTAAAACAGATAATGTTCGAATCGGGTTATCCCAGCTCCAGATATCAGAGGACAAAGTAGGGTACTTGGGTGAAAGTTCAACTTTCATCAAAATGACATCAGTGCAACTAAGAGCCAGGGGCGCTTTTACTTTTGAGGCCCTTAACACAGCTTTCAGATGTCGTACGTATATCCGTTGGATGCAGAATGTCTCCAGGCATGCAGTGAGCTTCGTTTCTTGTCAGCAGGGTTCACCGTTCGCCGTCAGCAGCCGTTTGAAGTGTCAGATGGCAGTTTAGGAAAATGGTTAAGTCTGGAACCCGTAAATGAATTTAATTAGAGGGGCTTAATTTTTCAGGGTATTAAATGATGGGTTTTGCAGTAGTGTCTCCCAACAAACATTTCTTCCTTTTTCAATAGGCTTTCCGATGAATATCTCAGTTCAGTCTCAGCATCACCCAGTCACTCAGAAATCAGTGTTGAAGTTGGCTAGTCGTGACTTTGCTGTCAGCTATAAAATAGGAAGTTAATAAAAAGTGAAATATCTTGAGCAAATGGACGCCTATGAGCTCAAATAATGATTTTTCAGAATCGGTGAATCTCAAAGCTTCATTTAGTTTGTCAACTGAAGATTAAAATATTTAATATTTATTTTGCATTAAGTGGTGATTTTCTATTTTTGGAACCCTTGCATGATAATGAATATTTTATTATTTATTTAAGTTCAAACTTCCAGTCAGTGGCAGTTCAACTGAAAGGGGTCCAATCAGAGGTCTCCTATTTTTGTCAGGGTTTTGAATTCTTGCAGTTCTCAAATTGATGCGAATTTCTTCTTACTTAAACATGGCGCCATCTTCATTCATGTTTCATATCTTCAAGAGAAATCGAATTCTTCAAAAGAAATTCATATCTTCAAGAGATTCGTATTTCCTCAAGAAGTAAAGGTGCATTTTCAAGGGAAGTTCATATTCTAAAACAGAGGCGTATTTCTTCAAAGGCGAATTTTATCAAGAGAAATTCGTATTTCTTCAAAATAAATTTGTGGTATTTCAAACCTCAAAGAACAAAGGTGCAACTTCAAAGAAATTCGCAAATTCCTCAATAATCAAAGGCGAAATTCTCAAAGGCGCATTTCTTAAGACAAATTCGCCATCTTTCAGTTTGCAAAAGGCGAATTCTCAAACTTCAAAGTAATTCGTGTTTTCTTCAAAGGCAAATTCGCAATTTTCTTAAGAGACAAAGGCACAAATTTCAAGAAAGATCGTGGTTTTCAAGCAAGGGCGAATTCTTCCAAAGCAAAGGCGAATTCCTCATCAATTTTCCAAGGTGATTTTATTTAACATATCTTTTTGCAGATCAAAGTTCACAATTATCAGCTATTTGAAGAAGTCAGGGGTGATTTTCACAGAAAAAGAGCATCATAAAGAAGTCTTTTTCATCCTTGAATCTCAGATTTCTCTCATAATACAATTTGCATGTTCCTGAAATTGGCGAATTCTACAAGTACAAACATCTAGATCATTTCTATATAAATACCTCGAGTTAAAATCGTGCGCTTGATTTTTCAGGAATTTTTAACTTCAGAACATTCGTTCTCAAGTTACTAATTTTCTTAACTGAAAAATCTTTGTACAATCAAGTAGAAGTTGAATTTTTGCAAAACTGACGTTCTGGGTTGTCTTAGAATCCTTTTCTGGACAAAACCCATATTTCAGATTTTTCGCTGAAAATAATTCTTCGAAAGGCTATTTTTAACTCTTGCAGGCTATTTTTAGCTTCCAGAAATCTTGTCAGAACATAGTCAAGTTCACAGTCAACAGGCGAATTTTTTAGAATGCAGTTCACTCAGCTCGAATACAGGACCAAAACAGTCCTTACTCATGATTTCCGCAGGTTGGTTGAGACAGATCTTCACAAGGTGTTGCCAAAAGCAGTTCTTGATCCTGTTAAGATCAGAGCTTCAATCATTCAAAATATTGAGCAGTCTGGTTTACTAGAGGCCGCTTCCATACCTATCTCCATTCACTGTATTGAATTCGTGATGGCTTGTATTAAGCATTACAATTCTACTACTCGTGAGATAGTGTCAGTTGATGGACGAATCATTTGCAGTCTCAAACCTTTGGACATTGAAAGGAGTTTTGGCATTCCTCAACACCAGAACAGCCTAGTTGTTTCTATGGAGCAGTGTGCGCAGGCATTTGATGTTGATGTGGACAAATGTCAGAAGAAGATGGCAGAAAGATGGTTAAAACAAGCAAAGAACATATTGCCAAACAATGTGGGTCGTGGTGAATACAAGGATGAGTACACGATTCTAATCACACTCCTGAATCGTGTCTCAGGTCAAGCACATGCAAATGTTTTCCAGCCTTGGATGTATTACATTATTGGTCGCATCATTTCTGGGCAGGAGCATTATGACTAGGCATCCTTCATCAGCGATATTCTCCACAAGCAAATCACCGGTTTCCTAGTTGCCCATGAGTTTCACATGTGTTTGTATCTTGTGTACTTGATCACTTTTCAGGGTTAGTTCCGAGGACTAAACATCGTGGGTATTCTCAGTGTTCAGAAATTCTATCAGTATTATGATCAGCTTGAGTTCACCAGAGCTGAACGTCATTTCAAGCGTGTTCACGAGGCTTTTCTGACTTATACAGTGAGAAATTTGGACCGAAAGTTGCACGTTCGTATCTTGGCAGTTGCTAGGGCAACAATGGATGGATGGGCGGATTGGTTTATTCAGTTCCCAACATACACCTATATCCGAGTGTACGGGTTTACAGGAAATCCAGCTATGCTTCCACGTTATCCTTCGGATAAGACAATCTTTCAGGAATTCCTGAGATAGATGCATGATGTTCATCGTCTTCTATGCCGCAGGCACATACCATCTCTCAACTTTCCTTTTCAGTTTGGAATGTATTGGTGCAAGTCGGCAATTGATGCCAAGATTGCAGGGCAAGAGCTTGAGAAATATCATCTTAAGTATCTTGTTGAAGCACGTGCCTATGATCTTTTAGGTCATTACACAACTCGCCTTGCTGGAGGTATATATCACGAGCCTTCTATGGAGGATTACTGGGCGAATTGCGCAGATGACTTCGAGGTTCGCAGACGTAGTTACGACTGCTTCTCTCTCTCACAGATTTATGTTTTCTTATCAGAAAATGTGGGAGGTTTATCATATGACGAGGGAGAAGTTCTTCCTCAATTTTTCAGAGAGCAGGTTGATACACAACTATTGCTAGTAGTTGATTGGTACACCAAGGAATACACAACGGTCAAGGAGAGGTCAAGTAGAGTTATCTAGAACAGTATACTTTACCTTGACAACAAGAAGACAAGGAGGGTAAGCATTCCCAGAGCAGAGCCGCTAGTAGTGGTGAATCCTTCGCTACCTTCCTCGTCAAAACCTAAACAAAAGAAAAGGAGTAACCCTCCTAAGAAAGTACAAGCACCAAACAATTCAAAGGGCAAGGCGCTTGCCATTGTTACACACACAGAGCCTAACAGACACCCGGTCACAGAGCCAGTTCAAAGACCAGTTCAGAGTCCACCAGTGCCTGTGGTTTAGCCTCAAGTTCCTATACCAGTTTCAGAGCCGTCACCAACCCCAATTCACATTGAATTGGATTTAGACTCTCCACCTCGCAGTGAGGCCTCTACACGTTCACTCTCGTCACAACCTCATGTTGCTAGTACAGACCCTTCTAGTAGTATTAGCTGAGATCAATCTTGGATCGAAGCTCAACTTGGAAGGAAGAGGAGGTAGCCATCCTATGTTCTCAATCATTTCGATTTTGATGAGGTTTATCAGGATGTGCCAGACAAGAGAGTCAAGAATATGATCCACATAGAGAGGAACACTGATATGGAGATCATCATCGAGACTGTTGTACCTCCACAAGGGAAGAACTTGGCTGAGTTGGAATCTCAGGACTTTGAGGTTATCACAGTTAACCTTGGTCGTAGCACACGCTAGACTCAGGTTGATCTACTACAGGTTGCTACAGACAGTGCCAGGGATAGAATACTGAAGGATGGAGAAGATAAGGCAGCCCTCAAGGCTGAAATTAGACAAGTTCGTCAGTATATTTATAGCCTTGTACATAGACCAGATGCCATTAACACACTCCCGCCGATGCTTGATCCTCCAGCAAAGCAAAGTCAACTTAATCACTTGGTTACATATGGCAAGCGTTTGGATGAGTGGGGGGAGGAGTTCGTTGCTAGAGGCCGTGCTATGCTTACAAAGTTATATCAGTTGCGGTACAATGCACGAGCGCTCCGTCTTCATCTTCAGGATGAGGAGCGAGATATGGCAATTAACAAACCCCGAGATGAGATTATGATTGCTCACCTGAGTGTGGCATATGATGCAGTCACAGATGCAGAGGACAGAGAAGCTATCTACTCTTGGAAAACACAGTTGGTTTTCAAGGTAAGGATAGAAGACACTTTAGCATCAGAGTTGGCTAAGAGTAGAGAGCACATCACTAGTGCACTCCGGTTTGTGAGGACTCTAGTTTCTTGCTTGCCATGCCATTATCAGATCGAGGGTGGTGCCTATGTTGAGCTTACCAATGTTCAGTCAGAGCTTTAGGCACTCATTCATACCATTTTCAATAGGGAGACAGTTGGCTGTAAGATTACTCAGCTTACAGTCATGTCAGCATTGTTCGATGAGGCAACAAGGAGTAGGGGCGAACTTCAGTCCCAGATCACAGCTTGTGAGGATATGCTGCACCGACATAGCATTCTTCGACAGATTCTCATAGCTCCAGATAGTGATACAGTTAACAATCTCATTGAGGGATTGGTTGCTCGAGATCATGACCAGTAGACTGCAGTTCTCACCTCTCAGAATAGACATTATACACAAGAGTTAACTTGGTGTTACCCTTTCAAGTTAACTGGCTATCTCACCTCATGCATATCTATTCTGAGATTAGCTTTACACACTTGGAGTTTCATTTAGGGTTTTACGTTAACTGATGGTAGTCTTCCAGTTAACTCACTTTCAATAAGGAGGTGCATGCTTGCACAATTTTCCATTTTTAGATTAGATGTTTCGGTTAACTGATGGTAGTTTTCCAGTTGACTATATAGTTTACTTCATTAGGGTTTGGCAGCGAATCTTGCATGCATTGCAAGATCAGATGACTCAAGGTGATTTTAGGGTTCCCTACACCTTGATGTATATAAATAAGAGCTTTTGCTCATTTGTAAATAACTTTTGCTTGAGAGAGAAATATATGCTGCGCCTACCTTGCCCTCAATATTGCTCTTTTGGTATTTGTTCATGTGTCTTTACTATTGCAATTAATTGTTATGCCACATAGGGTTTCATGCGATTGTGATAGTGAATTCTTTCCATAGTTTAGATAAATTTGTTTTGTGCATCTTTATCATTACGATCAATTGTTATGCCACATAGGGTTTCATGCAATTGTGATGATAAATCTGTTTTGTGAACTTTTACCGTTATGATCAAGTGTTATGCCACATAGGGTTTCATAAGATTGTGATGATAAATCTGTTTTGTGAAGTCTTTACTATTATAATCAAGTGTTATGCCACATAGGGTTTCATAAGATTGTCATGGTAAATTCTTAAATCTGTTTCGTGCCTAATAAACTTGTTCAGATTGAGATAATAGTTGCGCCACCTTGCCTTCAAGTAGAGAATCTGAATCCATTTATCGTCTGATAGTCAAAACCTTGCTCTATTTTCTCACGCTCTATTTTCTTGAGGAAACTGGATAGAATTTAAGTTATTAAGTTTAGTTGTAGTTAGTAGATCTACAAAACCAGAAAAACTCAGCTGCAACGTATTAGTTTTCGAGAAAGCCTTGTACCTCTACAACTAAAACAAAAAGACAGGATTTAGTTTAGTTTATTTCCATTTGCAAGTACTTTTGTCAAGCACAACGAGGGAGCTTCCCCTCCTAATTTGAAGAGAACTCATTGCGTAGTGTGCATAGCTGTCTGTACCAACTCTTACTCCAGAGGTGCTAGTTGTTACGCCAACACCTATCACCATAATAATCTACTTAGAATAAACCTACTTAACTAGTAAACTATACACAAGCTAGGTTTATCCTTCAATGGATAGTCCATCATCTCAGATAACCTACATACTTGGATTAACCCTACTTACACGTAAGTACTTAAATTCCCTCCCATACTCAATTATCTATCCTAGCAGTAAACACAAGCTTTCCTAGTTAAATCAATAACTTAGCTAAGTATGCCATATGTGCTATTCATGTTCAATCATACCTAGTATATAATACTTATGATAAACACCCATCTCCTACTATGGAGTACTTAAAAACACATTATGAAAATAGCATAAAAGCTTCAATTTCCTTTTCAAAATAATCTAATTTCTCTAATGCATATACTGGAAAAAGACATCTCTACCATACATGCAAGGCTCATCATTCCAAAGTAAAATAACAAAGAAGAAGAGATCTCCATGCCTGTTATCGCTTATCCAATTAGAAGACAACAATGCAACCCTCTCCAACAACAAATAGCTTGATAATAAACTTTTCAAGAATGTCACAAATAACTCTATCTCACAGGTTGATAGCTTACTTCTCTCAAACAACAATGCTTCCACCTAACAAAAATAATACTCTCACTCTTTCTCACTCACAATATATAATAATTATGGTTAGGAATAACACATAATTTATGGGATTGCAAAAGATGTATAATCTCTTGGAAAATAATGCTTCCCTTCCAAATGAAATGGTTCAGGTATTTATAGAGCAACCAAGCAACCTCAAAGCCTATAGTTTAGGCATGTTAATGGACAAGCAACTTCATGCAAAGCCACACATGAGACATAGAAAAAAGGTGGCGATCACCAAGCTTATACTCAACAAAATCATCTACAAGTTGACTTGTAACATTGACAAGAATCTAAAGAGTTATTCAAATCTACATATACTCAATTCAGATTATCTCATGTAATAGAATTCTACAGGTATAAGGTATCATAAGGTGGCGCCAATATTACACCATGTTTCATTTTCATTTATTATGTTGTTCAAATAGTTGACTAAGTCATTATTCACCAGGAAACACGTTTTTCAGTTGAGTGGGTCTAAGCTTGACTGAGCAACAGAGCAGAGACATGCAACGATTTTATTGTTTTATGACTTGGTCGCTAGATACCAAACAACAGATACATCAAGGTATCGCCTCTACTTACACATCGATATAGTGACTTGGCTACTTGTTTTAATGTATACGTTGGACACTACTTGTCTCCTTTATTTGCTACGCACTTTTCCAACACCCCCTCCTTTGCATTTACTAACATTTGAGATGGGTTTATCACTTCATGGTTGCGCCATAACTTATACCTTTCTAATGCCCCTTTATCTTTATTGACAAACGGAGTTTAACTCATGGCATTGCATTGTCCATAAACATTAGTTATAATGCATTAAGACAAAGTATACACTATAGTAATAGCAACACAATACATTGCATATAATTCGACCAACATATTTTTTATACAGCCTTTAAACACTTTTTCCAATATACTTTATATTCGGCTTCAAACATTTCCTATATATATATATATAGCTTTATATAAATACATATACACATATATACATATATCAGTGAATAGCTTTAATGCTTATATATATATATATATATATATGTATGTGTATATATATTGTAATATATATCTATATATTCCACATTATTTATAAAATTATACATTTGATATTCAAATGAATAAACATTCATATGATAATAGCAATCATATAAAATTATATATGTAACATCAAATATATATAAATATATATACTCCCTTATACTCACGTATAGGGCTTCACTATCGACCAGAGGCTCCACCACTGCCTTAGGGAATATAGGATGACACCAACCCGACTGAGGGGGTGGGAGATGTGTGTGTGTGTGTGTCGATATATATATATATATGTGTGTGTGTGTGTGTGTGTGTGTGTGTGTGTGTGTGTGTACGATTGCACCATTTAAGCATATACACAAGTATTCCAACACACACTTATATACATATACATATATATACATATTTAATATGTTCACCCATATATCAGATTACCCTTATCATATCATATCCTCATCAATACATGCATTCGTTTAAGTGTATATATATAATTGATCCCTCGTGTGAGTGTGTTTGTCAGTATTTCTAGTTACACAAACATGCATATGATTATGCTCTCACACACAAATCAATGTATGTACATATTCATATACATGGATACTTTTGATGTAGATATGCATCGACGAAAAACTCAAAGACACATAACATCTTAAAAAATATTTATATACATATATGCATATCTTATACATATGTCATCATACTAGTATGGACATCCCATTACATCCATCATACACGTATACTGACATATGTATATATATGTGTATATGCATGTATCCCAATACTCATTCACTCACACAGTCAAGCATAGTAAAATAAGGAAGGTCTCAAAAGCTCAAACATATAAACATCACCCAATAATGTACTTGATAGTAAACAAGACCTTTACTAATGCAGATATTTCAAACTAAGGATGACTAACCAACTTCCCACAAACTAACCTAACTCAATCATTCTAATGTGGTGTGTGTATATGCTCAGATAGTTTACTTTTACTGGTTACTCGACCAATATCTTCTCTCGAGTGATACTTCCCCTCCTCCTGGAGGAATGAACATTCACCTACAACCACTAACACATGCTCACAACAATCAATTGTTCACAACATATGCAGTATACATAAACATCTCCAAAGTTAGAATAATAATTCAATAACCACTTATTCACATATAAGTAGTATTCCCCATGAAATAACATCAACTAAGATAACATCAAATGAGATAACATTCACATTGATAACATGGTATGAGCACAATTTATTCATCTCCAAAATTCACATTACATTCACATTTTACCCTACATAGTAATAGTAAATAGTAATTACATAATTTGGGTGTAACAGGCTCCCAATTCCTTAAGAATATTTTCAACTATTTGCAATTTTTTTGTCCTTAACTTTTCTATGTTGTCATTGTCTTTGCCCATAAGAGTATTTACTCTTTATTTTGTCCTAAATTTTTGGGAACACAACTGAGACAACTTAGCTCTATCCTCATGAGATAATGAGGAACCAGTCTTCTCCAAGGTAAAATTTTTCAACTTTACATTTTCTTCAATTGCATCTTGTCTTCTTACACTCAATACACCTTTTAGATCATCTAGAAACTGATCTTCTATCTCATGTAGGCCAACATTAAATATCACCATGTATTTGAAAATGGCCTCTTCAACTGTTGCCTTATCTTCATTATATACTTCTGGATACATGTCAGTTGTATCCTTCAAAAGTCCAAACTCTACTATAGCACTAAATAATGCATCAAAATTTATGGGTTTGTGCTCACAGACTAGAGGGGTCTTCTCTTTCTCTTTTCCCTATTCTATATCGGTCTCTTCCTAAGAGATTTTTGACTTCCTTTTTTGGACCAATTGATGTTCTTCCACTTCCTCTTCCTCTTCTTCTTCTTCTTAATAACTGATATACTTCTCTCTTGCTCCTTTTTCTTTCCTTCTTCTCTTGGGAGACTTTTGTTGTATAGAGGTGTTGGATGTATCTTTCTTCTTAGAACCACTTGTAGTTTTTGTTCTAGAGGGATTTGTAACAATAGGTGATGGGGAGGTTGGGGTCCTTCCTAATCTTCTTGATCTCTATGGAGTCTCTGAAGGAGAAAATGTACCTTTGGATTTTTCCCTAGGGTCCTCAGGGGCACCAAACTCTCTCTCTCAATTAGCCTTCATCTTTTCAACTTTTTCTTCAATTTCCTTTTCTAGGTTCTCTTTACTTGATTTCTCTGCATAAGTACCCAATCTTTCAATTGCTAGATCTCTAGGTTTTCTCAATACAATCTCTGCAAGACCAAAGCATTTGGACTCATCTACATCATAAGGCGGCTTTGAAACGCAAACAGTTATGGGTTCAACTTCTTCCATGTAGTAGTAATCTCTACTAACCATAAATGTTAATTCATCTTATATTTATCCACAACTTTACTTGGAATTCTTTCTCTCTCTTACATTCAGGATTGAAAAGGTTTAAAAAATTCCCACAACATAGAATCACAATACTCTTTACCAAGAAATCTCTTCAAATGATCTCTAATTTGAGTAGCTACATGAATATTATCTAGACATACAACATTCTTCACTCTAGGAAACTCATTAAGAAAGTAAAACATTAGGCAAATGATAAGATTACCATACCGAAAAGGATATTTTGACTCCTTTGTATCCTATAAGTTTTCCAACAACTGTAATCTTAGGAGCTCGCAAAGATCAAAGTCTTTACCCTCTTTCACCATTTGATAGGCCGCGTCTATTGCAGTGGCAGAGACAAAATTCTCTCTATTTGTGAAAAATATCTTGTAACCAATCAACATTGTAGCATATTTGACTATCAGATCTTCAATGTCATTCACAGTTAGGGCACACTTTTCAAATTTTGCTTCAGTATGCTTCATTGCTACTTCATTCTTTACTGTCTTTATTATCAGGACTAGTCTAGTGGAGCTCAAACCAATAACAAACCTAATTGCCTCTTTGGTTATCATATGTAGCATGTACAACCACATGAATTTATCATGAATTCTGCTTAGAACATACTTCACCCACTCATTATCATAGTAGAAATTAGGAATTTTTTCCCACACATCCAACATCTTCTTCGTCAAACTGTCATACTCTGGTTTTAACTCAAAATTATCTCCAATTAGCACTTTATCTCTAAACTCCACTATTTTCAAGTGATCATATTCATACAACTTCAAATGAATGTAAATTTGTACATCTATGTGTAGCATATTTGATGGAACCCTAAAGAACACCTCTTCTTTATCTATCTCCATTGACTTGTATAAATGCTTCTTAAACTTAGGTCTCGGCCTCTCAAGCACATCAATAACTTGTGGAGTAAACATTTTGAAATTTTCTTGAGCTAGGGTCTACAGGAAATTGTTAATACCTTGTGAAATTTGTTGGTATGGTTCTATTCTACACTTCATAATTTCTTTAGCTTTCATTTTCATTGATCTCCTCTTCAAGTGCTCGAACACAAATGCCTTTTAGAATGCACAAAAATAAATATAAACACTTTATCTATGACCTAAAGTATGCATTAATTGCAACATAAAAATTTAGGTCAAAATTTGTCAAGCCCTCTCTATATCATCCACCAATATGTTGAAGGCATCAGCATCACATCTTTGGCAGGAGGTTTAGAAAGTTTTTTGTTAAAACTCCCCCTAAGCCAATGCTCTCTATCTAGTTTTTGGAGGAAACATATGCACCAGGATTTGGTACAGATTCATTCTTCACATCATTCTCTTCCTTTTTCTTCTAGATCTTTTTCATCTCCTTCTTTACCTCAACCTAATCAATCTTCTTTTGTGGAGTAGAAGGTTTCACATTTTTTCTCTATAAAACTTAGTTATGTTTCCTAGTTTATTGCATTTATAGCATGTGACACTTTGTTGCAGAGAAAACTTACTTCTTTCTATTTTAGATTTGCATTCAAAAGCCTTATTCCCAAACCCATTACATGTGTAACAGTAAATGATTGAGGCATCATACCATTATTGTAACCATTCATCACCTATCTTCTACATTCAATAGCCTTATGACATAATCTATTGCATGCATAACATTGATCAAAAAATGATTGAAAGTTTTGATTCATCCTCCTTCTACATTCTACAACTCTATATCTAAATCTATTGCAAGAATAGTAGTAACCAATAAAATACGGGTAGCTTTGTGCAGCTAGTTGTCTAATAGTAGGTCTCTTGAAATATTTCTTCTAGTTTTGGATATGTTTGGCATTGCTCTTCTTATCTCTAGTATTCCTTTGTTCATTGTTCTTCTTTTCACCATTGTTTGGAGTTTGATTTCCCTTTGAGCTTTCTCCTTTTTCCAAACCCTAATCCTTCTTTGTCCTTAGAAGCTTTTTGACTAGCAAGCATATCATCAAGCAAGGTGGATCTCTTCTTGAATTTGTCCTCTTGACTCTTTGCTTTCTCCAGATATGTCCAAAGTCACAATCTCTTCTTCAAGTCTTCAGCATTATGCAGACTTGTCTTTCAATTTTGCATTCAAGCAGTCTTCAGCTCTTTTTCCTTCTTCAACTTGCACTTTTAGATTAGTGATTGTCTCATTTGATTGCTTAAGTTTATCATTTGTTTCCTTGAGTTTCTCTTTAAATTTCTTGACTTGATTTCTTAGCTTCTTGATGCACTCATCTACTTCCTTAAGATTTTATTTTAGATCCCTATTCTCACATTCTGCTTTATCCAGATCATCGAGAGTAGATTTGATTTCTCCTTCCATATCAAATTCACAATCTTCTTCAGTGAAACCTTCCATAATAATTTCTTCTAGAGGGATAGGATACCTCCTAGTTTCTATGTGTTCAACCTCCAAGATCTACCTTAGTTGTTAATCCAATTGAAGGAACCAAGCTCTGATACCAATTGTTAAACACAAAATACTAAGAGGGGGGTCAATCAATATTCCCTAAAATTAATAAACTTAAAGTGCATTCAAAGCTTCTCATTAAACTTGCAAAAATGGTAAGGAACAATTAAATCAAGCACCACAACAATCAACACAAGAACACTAGATTTACGTGGAAAACCATTGAAATAGAAAAAACATGGTGAGGATTAGCTCACAATTTATCATAATTGGTTAAAACATATAACAGGAGGCTCACTACCAGAAGGGCTCACTGCCTGGAGGACTCATTGTCTAGAAAATAGGAAGGCTCACTACCCAAGGAAGATCACTTTATGTGGAATTATAAAAGATATAGAAAAGAGTGGCTCACTGCCTGATTTTGAACTACATAACAATGCATTTGCAATATGCTAAAGATATAGTTCTAGTTAGGCTCAGTAAACTTACTTTACAGACTTCATTCTTCATCACTATCACATTTCACACTCCCCCTCATCATCATCTACATCATCTCTCATCACATCTATATCAAACTGAATTTACCTAAATATATATGTTTCATAAATAATAGTATCATCAATTAGGTTAGCCTAATTAGATGAAACATGTGACACCATATCTAGTTGGCTCAAAACTCCATCATATATACCTTGTGGAAGAAACCAAAATGTGTTATTCATAAAAATAGGTTGGCATGACTTATAATCACTCATATGAATCTATTGCATATACAATTAAATACCACATGACCCCAAAACCCTTAAGTCAACACCACACAACAAAACTGGTGAAGAAACAACTGAATGAACCGACCGTTCATTGAAAACTTGACACACTGACCACCAAACCACTTGAAACACGGAGTGCACACACACTTAAAATCTTCAACTCTTCCTCTACTAAGCCCAATCCTTTGTCATCAATATATTCAGTTGTTGAAGACTTAGAACCCTAAAACTTTGGATATACACAAATTCAATACATACCATTATTACCCTAGAACCGTAGAGCAAGAGAATGTAAAGTAGAATAATGCAAACCAAAAAAATATTCCTTTATTATACTAAAAGTACACTGGGACTTAGCCAATTTCCTCAAAAACACTTTGTATTCTCCAAACTATATTCATATTGATAAACCATTGCTTCTACAATGGGTTTCCATCAATGACAACACCATATATCATTATACTCATGTTTTCAACATTATCCATGTGTTCATCTATCCTCATTATCTCTAGCAAAGGCATATAAACTTTGATTTGAGATAAGATTTGTATCATATCAATTGGTCTATATTTTGGCACACTACAAATGGAAGTACTATTATGAATGAGTGTGGTTATCTTTTCTTTTTATTTCATGTTTCTCTTGAAAATATCTTTAGAACTATATGATTCACCTCTACAACCCTAAACTTTAGTCTTTTAGTTAGGTTGTGCAGTCTCAACACACCATATTTCAACCTTTTAATTTCTTCCTTTGATCTCATTTTAGTTAGTGTATATGAAATGTTTCTACTCCTTTTTTATGAAGATATTTGTAGCATTACCTAAACCATTGTTGCTCCCTTTATTTCTCAAATTATAATTACTTACGACTTGAGCAATTGCTACTACTATCAAGGCTCAAATTTCTTCATCTAAGGTCCTTCTTAATCTAAATTTTGGACCAGTGGACTCAATGCACATGGTATATCTCCTCATCATCAAAGAAGACTTGTTGATGATAATTTTCTTTCATGTACCTTCTATCATCCTAACTCAACACTGCATTCATTTGATGAAGAATACTCTTCAAGACTTAAGCACAACTTAGTAGACATCATATTTATGTTTTGATACTTAGCATCTTGTTCTATGTACCATGGTCAGAGTCATTTCATTTATCATAGGGATTTTCACAAGATTTCAAAGACTATGATACAAAACACTGAAGTGGAGAATGTGGTAATTTACAGGCCATACACTAAGGATCTTCTTCATCATAGTTTGCAAAAGGCTTCTTTAATTAATTAGATGGGTCCTTTCTAGTAGATCCTCTATATTTTTTGCACAATTTTACTATTATGTCATGTTGTCTTGTAAGGTTGATAAGACAACTTTGGAATCCTTTCATGTTTGTGGAAATTTTTCTTATCATAGGACAAAAAATTCTCATGTATAGCTACTTTATAACTCAATTATTTCAAAGCATTCATAATTTTTTATACTTTATCCTCGAATGTGGACCCTTTACTTTGATGTCTTTGATCATGGGAGATAATTTTTAGGTCACTCTTATGAATCTTTCCTAATGCCCTTTGGTTACTCTCAATGTGAAGGGTTGTCTTATATGCATCCCTTGATGTTTGAGGGTCTTTGTCTCTCAATAAGTAATTCATCTTGGAATAATAAGAATTGCAGTATAAAACTAAACATGTTAACTCATTAGGCATTAAGTATCTAAGAATTTTATTCATGACTTTAATAAATCTTACATTAAAATAAAAAATGGACTCAATAGATCCCTTTGTAATATTAGTGAATTCATTGACCATAAATCTTAGATTTTTTTATCATCATATTGTTCCCCAAAGATTATTTTACATTCATCCCATGAATCAATACTTGCATCAAGAAGCCCTTTGTACCAATCTCTAGCTTCATCAGTCAGATATTCCACAAATAGATTCACAAAATACTCATCTTCAATTTTATAATCATCAATAATACTTATGTTGGATATGGAGCCTAATCTTATTGATTAATATTTATAGCATGAGGGAGAGGTTAGGGGTGTGGTTTCTCTTGGTGAATCATCATCAGTTTCTATACCATCTATGTGGTCTCTCAATCCAAAGGTATAAATGTCATTATACCAATATGGAATTTCTCCTTCCTTTGTGGGGGATATACATTGCCCATCAAATAGATCATTTCTTGGACTAGCTTTAGGGGACATGACTCTAAAAAATATTTTTTTAGTGATTTCAAACTATATATGTATTCTTTCCCTTTATTTTTCAAGATTATTTAACATCTCATGGTATTTGGGACCCATCGGATTATTTTCATTTTCATCCAATTTTATTTTATTCTCAAATCTATCAATATTAACATCATAAATTTATTCCTATTACCAATATTTTCATCTTTATTTGAAGAACCGGTGTTAGGATTGGAAGGCCTACCTATACTTTTAGCTTTCCATGTCTATTTGTCCTTTTGAAAATCTCCCACCAATTTCTGATGTGGATAATTATGAAATAAATATATTCTACCATCCATGTCTGATGATGCTTATACAATTTCACTTATTAACCTTTGACAAAGTCACTACCCTAAGCAAGGAAAATAAAATAACAAATCTCGTAGAACTTTTAGCAAAATATTAGATGCAAATAACTCACTTCTCATAATAAATGGATAAAATTCTAATTGATAAAAAAATATTTAAAATAATTTAGACCCTAACACACAATAGACTATTGAGATCCCTAACAAAGTCACCAATCTGCTGGTTCTAAAACTATCATCTAACAACTTCTACTAATTATTTTGATCTAATGCTTGAAGGAATTGAAGAGTTGACCAATGAAAAATAAACACTAATTTTTTTCCTCTACACTTTAGGCTTTGCAAAACTTAGGTGGGATCCCATTTTATGACATCAACTAATGGCATACAATACAAATTATAGATGATGCCTAGAAAATCAATTCTCATACACTTTTGACAAGGATATATGAATTATATCATGAAACATGTGAATTCCTCATAATCAATTTGATTTAGGAATGATGGGACAAATAATTACATATAACTTAAAATTGGCTTAAGATTTATCAATTTGGATGCAATTATGCAGTTGTGGGAGAAACAAGAATAGCTAGGTGCCTATTTAGGGTCATAGATTCACTCAAAGATATATCTTCATTTCATAACATCTAAATATACTTTGATGCTCTTATTGAAATTAATACTTTTTAATAATTCAACCTTCTATAGGATAACAATGTGATCCTACTTCAAAATCCATTTTGTTAAAAAAGTAATCTCATTATTTTCAATGAAAGAACTTGTAATGTTCCTTGCACATAAACTAATAATGAAAATAACAAATGCAACAAATATGCATTGATGGACATTACAATCCTTGATTACTCTTCCCAAAGACATGCCCTATCACAAACTAGAGATGATACACACTAAATAATGTATTCATATATGCATCAATTCAAAGTATGTAATGTTATTACAAAATAATTGAATAGACGTGAACAATTTTTTTTTCTTGAGACTATGAATCCTCCTATCTTTCCCAAAACAAAATTTTGAACTCCTCAAAACCTATTACAATTGATTACAATTTCCCTTTTAAATGCAAGGAATGAATTTTGCATGCTCATGAGAAGAAGACACCTATCATTTAACAAACAATGCCTTGCATGCAACTACCCATGATCAACTAGGAGTCTTCATCACTAGTAACATGTCACTTTTCCTTATATAGTGAATTGAGCATATTCACAATTGTAACTATCTATACAACTAATGTTCGATTGTAATTGAAGATATCACTTTGATGACATCAAAATGGTGTTCTTTATACTTTAATTGATGATTTAATATGCTCCTGGAACTTTATTAGTGGTTTGATGTGAATCAAGAAATAATCAAAAATTGGAGTAGGAACTAAAACTAATTAACAATTTTGGGTGTTCCTCGAATAGGTGAAACCTCTAACATTTTTCACTTCTTCATTTTCCCCTTCTTTATTCATGACCATTCTTTCTTTGTTGAAGCTTCACCAAGAACCAGAAACAAATACATGCTCTGATTTCCTTATAAAGATCTTCGAACATCCCATCAAAGCATCTAGCAGGAACAAGAACTCATTAGAGGTTCCCAAGGTTTTTGAAACACTTGGAACCTCTTATTCGTTCTTAAGTATGGCCAAACCTTCAATGTATTTTGAACTTAAAAAAAAAATTGATAAAAAAATTACCAAATTGAAAGTGGAATTACCCTTTTAGCCCCTCTTCAAGATGAACCTTGGATGACTTACGCATTGTTTCTTGCTTTTTCCTTATTGGGACTTGGTCATTCATCAAGAACAAACAGAGTACCCATGGTTAATCATCCTAGGACTAGTTCCATAGCTAATTCTCGCATAACATGTTCACTTGAATATGCTTGTAAAACCCCACTCTTGTAGAAATATCATAGGTTAAATTGAACATCACTAAGAAACAACACATATTATTAGCTATCGACATAAAAATCCATTAGAAAATCCTTCAAAACTACATCGATTGTCCTATGGGAAGTTGGAAGTGGTCTTCTCGCAAATGCAAATTTTTCACTTGCTACCACCATGTGAGATCTTCACTTGCTACTAACATGTAGGATTTTACAAGTGAACTAATTATGTTGAGTCTTAACACTCAAGCTCAAAGCATTGCGAGACATTGGATTCCATTTGAACATTATAGAATATAAAATTCTATATGAACTACACTTATCGAGCAACAAACCAATTCACATACCTCTTTTCACTTAGCTAGCTAGCCACTAAGTTCCCACAAATCTGAAAAGTCAATTCAATGTTGATTGTGTAGAGAAAGAAATTTGAATCGTTTCAAAAATATTGGATCTGTTGAAAGAATCTAGTTCAGTTCACCAAGATATGTCCGCATACCTTCACTTTTATGGAGATATTATGTGCTAGTGAACTTCATTAAATGAAGTTGTTTAATGGAAGTTCACTTAAAATACTTGCACCTATCAATTCTATTGTGTTTGAATCTTTGTAGAAATCCAACCTATTACTAAACTGCACTTATCAAGTAACATTAGGTTCACTTTCCTTTCCTTGTAAAAGAACCTTCTTATAAACCCTGCTTAATTTATATAGAAATTCAAAGCCTTATTGAGCTTCTTATTTTGAGTGCACTTCAAAATGTGTAGTTCACATAGAATTGTCAACTAGGTTGAAAATAGTCATGTTCAGTTGACCAAAACATGCCCACATATGCAAAAAAATCTATTGGTAATAGTTGTGAAAGAAAAAACTTTGGACTTGGTCAAAAAGATTTGGACTGATTAAACAACAAATCCTCGCTAAAAGTTGATTGGAGACCCCAATCTTGCAAATGGTTAACTTAGCCAAAATTTTCCCAATCTTCCCCAAATTTGAACTACAAATAACTATTAAGCTCTTCTACAAGGTTGAAATCTCATATAACCCCCACACTTAGATATTTTTTGGCTTTTTAACTTGGGTACATAGGTTTGAAGAAAAGATTTTATACAATGACTAAAGGCTCATCCTAAACATAACAAAACCATGTAGATTATCTCAAATCGATTATAGATGATGAAAAATGAAATAAGGGAGCGAAAAATTGTAAGAGCAAACAAGTTACATTATTTTTAACATATAATTTTTTAAAAATCTATAAAATTAACTAATTTTTAGTAATTAATGCTTGGGGTATCATCCTTCACCAATCTTATATCCTCACCTCCAATCCCCCATCATCTCCATCCTTCTTAGCAACCACAAGACAAATTGCCACCAAAACCTCTCCCTCTCTACTTTTAATCTTCTTTGACTTGACTATACTTCTTCTAGTTGCGATGCCATATCAAAGAGGAGAAAATGTAGATATTTAAAATTTACCACTAATTTTGCATACTACCTTTCTCATAAATTAATTGTATTAATTGTTATTTAATTAGTTATGCTTTATCATTAATTTCTACTTCATCCCTAAGGTTAATTAATTAAACCAATTTAAAATTAAATAACCTTACCTCCCAATTCCTCCAACTCAATTAATTAGGTAATCCATGATTAATTAATTAATCCTCACTAATATGTTCTTTACTTTTTAAATTTCATGTCACCTTAATCTTTGGACTTTCAATCCTATCCATTTAATCTCCTCATATGAATTAAACTCTAAACTTACCATAATTTTCCTTGTGTCTTATCCTCCTTATGATACCACCTGTGTGAGCATGCATTCTTGGAAGCATCTTTGAATTCCACCTCAACCTATCTCATTCTCCCACATGTGTGAGCATGCTAACCTTATCCTACACCTTTCTCACACACGTGTGAGAATGCTATCTTAGAGGCATGTGAACATTCCACCTCACTCCTTTGTTCACGCATGTGTGAGTATATATCCCACACATGTCACCTTTCTCACACATGTGTTAGCTATAGTTCTTACACCTCATATGACACTTGTCACAAGGCTAAGCCTTAAATCCATATGTCCATCTTATTCAAATCCTAGCCCTCCATTAAGAATGTATCTTGACCCTCTATTTTATTGATAGAAAATCTATAAAATGGAGGCCTCCCCTTCAATTTTCATCATATATCTATACATTATACTTATGCTATATATTTTTCTAAATAGCATATTAACCATATCCTCATTTTGTCCATTTTATATCTCATCCTAATTTAAAATTCATGCTATTGGTTCATTAAGAAACCACATTTCCACCATTAATACATCATATTGAGTACATTAAGTGGAGCCTTGTTTTTTCCTTGTCTTCAAATAGAATCATGAAACTAAGACTATATCATACTATGTTCATTTCCTTGTGTACAATAAAATGATCACACACTTCTTGTAGTTGGTCTAGAGTTATATGTAGAGACTTATTTGGAGACTCCACAATGAAACCAAAGCTAACCCATGAATTCACCCACAAAAAAATATCCTTAAAAAGGGAATTATAAATGAGAAACTATATAGCCATGAAGTTTGTTTGGTGAGGAAATAAGTTGATTTGATAAGACATTCTTGTGAAAAGGTAAGGGTTCAATAGCTTGGTAGAAAGTTGCAACATTGTTTGAAATGTTGTAAAAGTGTTGATTTGTAAACTTTTCTCATTTCTAGTATGGTAAAAACCTATTTGAAAGGTACCATACAATTGAATTCAAGTATAAATTGATCTCTTATTTTTACAAGTTCTTGATAGGGTAGTTTGAAAGGTAGAATCTTGAAATGACATCCTTCAATTCACATACAATCACTTCTATGACCTCTAAAATTTTGGTTGTTGTTGAGTGTTTAATTTGCAAATAATTTTTTAAGTGTCAATTTTTTTGGTGTTGATGAAATTGATTGAGTTGATTTATTATGATTTTGATATCTAATTAAAAACATATGGGTTTGTAGATAGGAAGAAGATTATAGACTAATCTAAGCAGACAGTCAAATTCACTATTCTAATCTCACTAATATAATGAAATAAATAACTGACTACCAAAAAAAATTCCTAATATTTGAGCTACAAGATTGATATTAGGAGCATAATTTGAAGGAGAACTAAATATATTAATATTGATGTTGTCCTCAAAAGAAAATATTATCTTTTTGATTTGATTGTTTATATATGATCATGATGATTTCTAGAATAGGGGGAGTAGGGTAGGCAATACCAAGAAGACAAAAATAACACTGAGAGGATTGATGGAATTTGGCTTCTACAAAGAATTGGCTACTAAATTATTAGATATGTTGAGAATGATAGAAATCAATATGTTGGGACTTGGAAGCAAATGTATTACAATAAAGAGAGACATGCATATTACTAGCCACTTTCCTTAGCTCTGACAATTTTAAAAATTAATGATATTTGATCATTTTTTAATTGAGGATTGAAAACCTCATATATAGGCAATCACATGCCAATAAAAAAGAAAATTCACTCAAAAGAGGAAAACAAGAACTCATGATGAGAAATTCAAGTGAAATTAGTTTTTTTCTCAAATAGAAATTTAGAAACTATGGGGCATAGGTGAGACCATTTGGTGAAGCCATTTTGGGGTTGTGCAACCTATACCTTATGAAAGAAATAGTTTTAATCTAAGTGGAAAAATAGGAAAAAAAGAAGAAGATAAATCATGATTAATTTGTTCAAAATATGGTTTCCCTTGGTTGGAACAACATGCATAAAGAAGAAATTACTTGTCTAGTTAGAAAGTAGGATAAAGAATACATAGGATACTAAAATAATGGGAGATTTCCTAGGAATCAAGATTAACTACCAATTTGTATACCATAATTAATTAGGATGGGTTTCTAATCATCATTGAATACAAAACTACTAAGGCATGCAATTACATGTAAACTTACAATCCTAATCTCCTCTAATTATCAAGTCTTAGTCATCATAATATTTTGATCATATATAAAATTATAAATTTTAGTTTACATCTATCACACAATCACATTAGGAAAACCTATATTACGTCAATTTCAAGGTAAGCCCTAATTTTATGTCAATATTTCAACACATTTTTATCTTAGATTCCTCAAACCTTGATTTCTTATAACTTATTCTAATCTCAAATCTTAAATTTATGTAAGGCTTGAATTTTATTGAATTATCCCCTATATATATTTATAGGGTGTGTTTTATTTCCTTCATTTCAGTCAACCCTAATCATCAATCTCTCTAGTGTTTTATCATAGGCTTATGGACCTTTTCTTTCCATTTATACTCTATTTAAAAAAAAATGAGATAGAAAATGTATTTCTATCTCATTTAAAAAATCTCCATTTATGATCTATTTAAAAAAAAGGTATTTCTATCTATTTTTTTAAAATGTGTTTGTTCTTATCCATGTATGTACTTATTTCCATCTTAGATAAACTCACTTCCTTTGCCACTATAATTAATGATAATTCTACTTCTTTTAGGGCATATGATAATGTTTTAACTCTCAGTCCATCCCTTTATTCTACTCATACACCCATGATTGATGATACCCCATATTTTCCAATCGTCTTATTTCTTTCCTTAATGATGATAACATCTTCCAAGTATAATTCCAATGGTTTCTAGATGATTTATATAGTAAGGAGTCTAGTGATACTTTCCTTATCAATGAACATTCTTTATCTTATCCTTCACATAATATTGTTAAGTTTAATGATATGATGGCAATTCTATGATAACACATACCAATTCCATAGGTGTTATTAATGATTTGTTATTTCATGACATAAGGTTAGAAATTTCATACTTTGCAATCTTGGCCTTATACTTTTTCACTTATTTTTGTGTTCATCCTCATAGATATAAACATCAACATCAATGATATTATGCAAGGTGTGCAACACCTATCTTAATAAAATCCAATTTTTTTATACATTTTTTATTTCAAGATGGGTGTGATAGTAGTGTAAATTTTATGTTTAGTTGAACATATGTGAGATATAAATAAATAGGGTTATAAAAATATAATGAAAAAAGGAAACTAAGACATTTGGTAAAAAGTAGGTATCATTTTAATAGGAATAATGTTTTAGGAGGGTTATAGAAAATTTAATATCAAGAGGTATAAATAAATATAAAGGGTATTATTTAACATTCCATAAATGAAGGCACTATAAGATAAGTTTACCAATTGAATCCCTAAAATTTACTAACATCTAAATCCTTACTATTCCCAACTTCTTATTTCAAACTACTAATTTTTTAAGTAAAATCTCCTCACATAAGTGTTACTTTTTCTACATTCCTATCCTTCAAAGATTTTATCTTATGCAAATTGTATGATGTTTCTATACACAAGTGATGTATGAATGTCCTTGGGCTAGCTATAACACAATTGTTCTTAGTTGTTGTATAACTATTTTTTATTGTATTTATTAAATGATTTTCATCAAACACTTGATGTGCAAAGTCCTCAAGCCATTTCCATCAAAACGAAGGTCTCATGGAGTTTAGTATTTTTGTCTAAGATGATGTAAGTTTTATTTTGAACCATTAAAATTTGAATGAAGGTTTTGAACTCAATATTGTTTAAAATGGTTGAACACAAAGATAAATCCAACTAGAAGATGAATGGGTAGGGTGTAATTTTTGGAGTTGATAATGAGCCCCACAGCTCCCAAAAATCACCTACAACCAAAACACCTATCACAAATTAGAGATCAAAGCAATTGATTTTTTATGCAACCAAGAGAGAATGATTGATCCACCTATAATTGTATTGTATGTGAATACCTGGATTGAATACAAAGTACAATAATTAATTCTTATAAGAGAAAAAGTGTAAACCCTAGATGAGGATTTGATTAGATTGTGACAAGTGTCCTAATCTTATGTAATGAGACAACTTGACCTATAAATAGCCCAATATACTAATAAAAAATAACTCCTAAAATTAGCTTAATTAATTAAAGTAATAAGGGACCAAATAATTAATTAATGACTAACTAATCATTAAGTGATTATCCTAATTAATCCAACACCCCCTTAAGACCAACTTAGGGAGAAACTAAACAACTGATAAAGGATACAATGATGAATGTATGAGTGAGTCTCGACTACAAGACCTAATGAGGTATCAATGTAAAAATAAATGAGATCTCTCATTACTAGAGAAGAGAAAACCACATGGGAAAAAGCTCCTCTCCAAAAGAGAGAAAATGAAATAAATGCACAAATGAAAGAAGGATAGGAGGATGACTCAATGTGACCCACAAAGTAATACTTCCATCACACAAGTACAATAGATGTCCCCCATCAGGAGAGAGAAAATGAGGATATGTTCATCCTACCATAAAGAAAGAGCTCTTATGCCAATGATGAACTCCTCAAGATAGAAGACAATCTACCAACCACAAACAAATCCACTAGTGACTAGAGAAGCCATTCCCAAAATATGGAAGAATAAAAATTCAAACCAAATGATGTGTGCCTTTGAAAACTGCTCAAATGTTCACATGTTATCTAATGAGATGATGTCAATCCAAGATCCTGTGAATATTCATGTAAAATAAGCTCCAAAGATGATGAAGATGATGGGCCAACAAAGATGATGTTGCTATCAAAAAAGAAGAGATGAATTTTGTCAAAGTAATCCTCCAAATTTGCAATTTGGGACTCTACATAAAGGATGATATGTTTGTAAGATATGAATCCAAAGAAGTTGTGTTTGGAAGAAGATGAATGTCTTGTTGGACTAAACCAATAGGTGCCAAGAATGTGGTGATACCAAGCTGATCAAGACCAACAAAAGATGGAAATTGAGTCTCAATGTGAAGAGTGGGAACATGAAGACAAGCATTTGAACCATCAAAACATGAAAGACTTGATATATTCAAGCTCCTCTAAAGTATCACCAACAAAGGGTATGCAATATGCATATGCAAGAGAAATGAGACAATCTATAGAA
>VDFB02367242.1:0-22352 GCA_007258455.2 Sequoia sempervirens
CTAAATCTGGGCAAGATGTTCTTTCCCCAAACCATTTCCTGTGGATGCTTGCCACAGTGTAGTGCTGCTCCGATATGTTTAGCACTGCTTTAGATATGTCAGATAAAAATGGCGACCCCTTGCGGAAAAGCTGTGATACCAATGCAAAATTTCAAATCGAGCATCTAGGTGTGTATATATATATATATATATTCGAAAAGTTAACTGTAAAATGAAATGATAGATGGAAGAAGTGCTTACAAATCCGAAGCCTCCTGTGCTGAAGTATCCTCGATCTACAACGGCTAATTTTTCACATGGGTAGAGAGATTTGACTACTTGAATATATGGGCTCTCATCCACTATGGCACCCACTTTCCCGCTTAGTAGCTTCAGCACGTAATCATGTGGACTTTCTAAAGGAACCAATCTGTCTTCAGATATTTTCAGATCATGTGTGAGATAAGTTTTAACAAATGAAGTTTTTAAGTAACCCACTTGAACACTGCTTGTAGTGAGACTTTTCATGTTTGTAATTGTAGGGACCAATCTTTCCACCGTCAGAATAGAGGTCAGATGTGCAGTGTAGCTATTGTTTAGTATTAGAGCGCTGAAAAGACACGTGGCTACGATTCCCTTGCCCAGAGTGCTCTTCACATCCTCTTCTGGAAGTCATTACACACATCCACAAGAAAATATCATCTTCACTCTAGAACGTTAGACAGAATAATCTTTTAGGAGAATATAAAACAATGTAACAAGCAGCTGCAAATCCTAGTGATGTTTTTTATTAACTGAGCCAAAGTCAAACTCAGTAGCTCACACTTTTATTCTTTCTGTTACAATTGTTCCAAACTTTTTTTCATTAGGTGTCTATAAATAATATGGAATAATATGGGTTCAGGTAAATTCATCATTATGATATATTCATCATGCACATAATTTATCATCAACAATTCATTGTCATGGTATATTCACTGTGTATATCTTTTTTATGCATTCAAAATCTCTATACTTTTTTTCTTTTTTGGGTGCTCTTGACCACTTAAATGTTGAAAAATATATACATGGTGAATATACCACAGCGATGAATTGCTGAAAGTGAATTGTATACTCGATGAATATGTCATGGCGATAAATTACTGATGGTGAATTGTTAACAGTGAATTGGTGGTAATAAATTACTGACAATGAGTTTTCCAAAAACCAAATAATATATATAAATATTAGTTGGAGCAAAAAAGGTCGTGGTAGTTTTGATGTTATTCTGAAATTAAGGGTAAAAGTTACAATTCTTTTATCAATTAAAAGGCTATAAGAACTCCAGCTTCCCAGTATATTGTAAAACTAATTAGGTCAACAAAATCAGGAGTAAGAGAAATACATACTTTGAGCAAATACGAAGGCAGAGAGCGAGGATCTACACATGACACAAGATAATATAAGTATTCTGTCCTTAAGCAAGGAAGCAGGGCAGACTAGTTCGGGAAACCCAATTCATAAACTAAATAAATTGCAAATAAATTACAACATAACAATATCTTTTCTTACGTCAATGAAGTAACTGCTTGCTTGGTAACTCTCCCCTGGAATTCTTCGTTGTGCTCATGTTCCACGAGCCACACAAGAAACGCTGTGAAGACGAAGAATGCCCCCGCAATAGCCCACAACGTTGCAGTGAAAGGATGAAGAAAAGACCACGTAAGCACTCGCTCTCTTTTCATCGGCACCATCATCACCAGACCCGTTTGGGTATATGGTTGGGTGAATTCAACGTACAAAGAACGGTTCCATAATATTGTTGCGTCCCCCACCACCGCGTCGTATCTCTAGACAATCAAACCATCAGCCTAAATCTTAGTTTTTTTTGCCCAATATGCTCATTCTAATAAAAAAGAAAAACCCTAAATCATCAAACACCTGGAGAAGGGTCGGGGGGATTACATTTCCGTATACTAACTCCGTTACAAATGCATCATAGTCAGAGAGATTTGAGTTGCCTTTGTCGAAATCCTCGTAAACGAAAGGCAGATTGTAGGGGAGCGTGTTAACAGCAGCCTCAAATGTGTCATTCGTGTAGCCTGAAAACCGACCGATGAACTCAATGAAATCAGAAACGTTGCTCTCTTTGATTTTCCCAATTACAAGTTTTCTGTGGCCGTTGGGAATCTGAATGGTATCCCCAGGCCAGATAATACCCCCCAGCTTATTTTCTTCTTTATGTGCAGATTGAAGCCGCCCAGTATCTTTTCTCCAAAACCCAACTGTTTTGCAACTTTTTCCAACCACGTTAATGATCTCATACTCACCAACTCCCATATTATCGCTAACAGG
Source organism: Sequoia sempervirens (assembly GCA_007258455.2). Classification (NCBI taxonomy): domain Eukaryota; kingdom Viridiplantae; phylum Streptophyta; class Pinopsida; order Cupressales; family Cupressaceae; genus Sequoia; species Sequoia sempervirens. The sequence continues at coordinate 2,314 of VDFB02367242.1, forward strand.
GCCAGACATTGCTTGAACAATCTCCTGACGCAGCAAGTCGCCTCCTGTCAAAACCATCATGGAAGCAGGGAAATTGTTATCATTCTTGGGAATTTGTCCACCATATCCAATCTCTATATCCCGTGAACGCAAGCCAATAACTGCACTTGCAATGAGCTTAAGAGAACTGTATGCTTCTACTCCAATTCGGTTGATGGCATCGTCTGAGGAGACAAGATGCAGCCTCCGCAGTAATTCTGTGAATTCGGGTGTTGCAACACTTTTGACTCCCACAATTCCTTGCAATGTTTGGATAGAAGAAGAAGGGAGAGAATCGAAAGACGAAGCAACAGAGTCCGTGACAACCCAAACATAGCTTTCAGCCATCATGTCCAAATCTTGTGCTATGGAGAACATTTTGAGAGCCAAATCAACACTCGTGTGCACGATGAAAGCCCTAACACAACTTTTGTTCTTCAATTCTACCAAGGCTTCCCTGATTTGCTCTGGCCTCGAACCAGAGAACAGCGCTACCGTCTGTGAAATTGTCGTCCTGTTGCTCTCGCTGTCCTCCTGAAACTCATGCACAGCCTCAGTCAATTGGTAAACACCATTTAACCAGAACTCATCGTCTTCATACACCACGACCACTGACTTCCACTGAAAGTGAGCTGCTATGGCTGCTATGGCGTTCATATCATCATGAGGACTAGGAAATGTCGAAAGTAAATATGTGGACTCACTTGCAACGCCAATTCCATGCGCGCCGCTGAATGACAGGATTGGTACATGAACCTCTCCCGCTATGGGGGCCAAAAACTTTGAAATCTTAGAGTCCTGCACCAAAATTGCCGCAACCTCACTTCTGAACACTTGCACAACTGTGCGAAATTTTTTCCAAACGAAATTATTGTGAGAATTAAGCAACTAATTTGAGAAGCAAACACAAAATCTTGTGAATAAAGAAAAGAGAGAAGAAACTGGAACCATTGAAACAGTTTAGAGTATGTTCTCACCATTTCCAAAATTTCCTTGGGATTCTTGAATTGTGAGGTTGAGGCGAGTACCACCAGCCGCCTTGTCGTTAACATCTTGGAGAGCAAAGTGTAGTGAGATGTTGGCCGCCTTTCCCGCAGGTGTACTCACGTCAAGAATGGCAGCAATGTTTACCGTATCATGAGCACCCCTGGAGACAAGAACATCAAAGACCAGTAAAGTCAACAGAATGTAAATGGAAACCATACGAGCAAGACGATTACTCCCCATTGTTGTGGAAGTCACAGCTTCAGAGGCTAATTTATAACAAAAATATTGTCTTCTCCGCAGTCGAGTCAAACAGAGAAAAATAAATAAGGATGCCGCGAAGGCACTCGGATACTTACGTGGGCCAGGCTGAAAGGGGAAATTTTGTAATTGTCTTCGAAATCCTGCAGGGGGTAAGGTATGTACACCTCATATTGTGGAGCACGAATTAGGTGCCTCCCTCAGATTTGGGAGTACGAGGAGTCCCATATATACTGTAAGCTGTCTGTAGACCCAAAAACAGATTGCCTGGTATTCGTGGACTATAAAAATAATTATAATTATTATTATTTAATCGGTATGTAGATTAAGGCTGCCGTTTTCTATGATTATAGGAGAATTATAAGTTTGTGTTTTAATATTTAAAACTGGTGACATTTAAAGAAGCGCATGTGATATCAGGCCGGGCTTAACCGGCACACTCTAAGGGTACACTCCTTAGGTGGCCGGGACCACAGCCTCTTTACATCCGTGACTTTCCCGTTTTCGTTACACTTTTACCGAAACTGTTTCCGTTTCCGTTACCGTTACCGTAAATATTATATAAAGTATAAACGGTAGATCAAAATGTATTACCACTTTCACTTATAAAACACCGATAAGAATATTAATCTTAGGTTATATTTAAAATAGGCTTCACGTTTTTAACCCTCGTGACATATGTTATAAGAGTATTATTTTTAGTTTTTGACATTAAAGATTTTTAATAATTATTAAAAATAAATTATTAATAATTAATATTATTAAAAATAATTATAAATTTTTAATTTTATTTTTTAAATAAATTTATTAATAATTAATATTGCTAAAATGATTAAATATTTTAATTTTAATTTTAAATTAATTTATTAATAATTAATATTGTTAAAAATAATTAAATATTTTTATTTTTAATTTTTAAATAAATTTAATAATTATAAATTATTCATAATTGATATTTAATAAGATTTTAATATTAAGTATTTTTTATTTTAAGTTTTGAAATGAATCTATTAATAATAAATTATTCATAATTGATGTTTAATAAGATTTATTTTAAAGATTTTTAGATGATAATAATAATAGATAATCAACAACCAATAATAATTATCTTTAAAAAAAAATTACTACTAATAATAAAATTAATAATAAATTATTAATTATAAATCAATTATAAATAACAATTCTAATTAAAATTATTAAAATGATCAATAGTAAATTATTGATTATTAATTATTTAAAATTTAGAAAATTAATTGCACATAATAATAATAACATTAATAATAAATTATAGTTAAAATCAATTTTAAATAACAATTTTAATTAAAATTATTAAAACTAATCAATAATAAATCATTAGACTAGTTCTACATGATACAACCTAGATTGATAAACTATTTTTTTAATCTTTTACATGTCTTTAATTAGAATTTATAATTCAACATAGAACCCAATGTGTCTAGATTATACGACTCATACATTGCAAACAAGATCATATTGAAACTATTCAAGACTACACTTCTCAATTCTTATCCTTAATTGTGCCATGGAATCTCATCATCTAAATTATATTCTCCAACTTATCTTTTTAAAATATCTATTACCCCATATCCAAGAGAAACTACTTTTTAATTGTTACAATTTTCTTTCTAACCTAATTAGGGAGCAATTAAAGTTGATTAAAAACTCATATGACTTGGGGGAACCTTCTCTTCTCCTCATCCTATTGATAACATCCATGATTATTGCTTGTATGATTCTTCCTTTATCCTAATTGATAAACCAAAGTAAATACATCATACATTAGAGTGATCCCACAATACCGGTTTACAATTTTTGGCCAAACTAGACACTGAACTAATTTTTTCTAACTAAATATTCACTTTTGGGCACCTATAGCGGCTAAACTATGATGAATTTGAAGATGATGCAAATTAGTGATTTGTGGCATTTTGTCTGTAGATTCTAAATATATATTTTTAAAAAAATTTGGAATAAGATTTCTTCTTTTCCATCTCCTTTGAAAACTTAGTTTTTTTAGTAAAGACCATTTTAAGGAGTGATGTTCACCATATACAATATAAATTTTTTTCCATAAAGGATAAAAATTCTAATTTTTTGAATTTAGATTTGTAACTATGATTTCTAGCTTTCATTTGGTTTTATAGTGTTTTATTGAATATTTTTTCCTTAATCAAGTTTTGAAATCAAACCAATTACAATTCAGACATAGGCGGACTGTATACAACATAACTATTTTTGTATGTATCGAAATTCAAAAAAAAAATTGTTGGATCAAGGACTACAATATCTAGTGCACTGATATTTTTCAATTTTGTTTTCGATAATATGCTATTTTTCCACATTTTGAGAAGAAAAGAACTGATTTTTGGTGAAAAAAACATTCACAAGTAAAACATAAATATAATAATTAAATTAAATTTATTTAAAATTATACTTTTTGGGAAGCTTATAATAAGGAATACATACTTACAAAAAATAAATTTTAAATGAATTCATTTGATCCCCTAAAAGGTAAATCAAAAGTGGTTTGTTATCACCATTTTGATAGGTGTAAAGAAGACTCTGTTATAGGTATGGTTTAAAACTAGTAGGGTTATATCCAAGGGGGTTTGATCTAAGGTGGTTCGATCAAACCCTCTTCAATTGGAATCATTTAAATGGAACTTTTCAAGGCTTAAATCATTATATTTTCTAAAAATATGTGATTTTAGCAAAAATCGGGATCTCTCAGGAATTGTAAACCAGTATTGTGGGATCACCCATTACATAATGATTTGATCTTCATTTCTCTCAATGATATGCCTACCCTTTAACTCCTCATAACAATTATATGAAAAATTATGATATATGTGTTCCACCTCCTATTATCCATTATGCTGCTATAATCAATTTATTTTGTAACTATTTCATCATTTTTTCTCCTTTCCATTTTTATGTACCCCTATTCTTCACTTGAATGACTTCATGGATGCCTCATTTTTTATGATGATTTGATGGTTGTTGATCCTCTACCTAATTGATCTTTTGTTTACTCAATTTGTGTTTCATTTTCACTCTTCTTCTCTCTAGCACAACTTGGGCCATGATATAAAGCAATAGATCTCATCAATGGTGTTACTAGTTTATGCACCAAGATGACCAATATTTTACCTACACTCTTATTCCCACATAAACCTATCTAGTCACACATTCATCAAATGTCATCTTCACTATTCCTAGTAGCTATCTTATTGCAAATATTACAATAATTTCCTTCATCCATTATGCAACTTGGCATGATGAGTTCAATGAATTAGTCATTTTGGCCTTAAATTCTTATCTCTTTTCACTTCTTACTATAGCCATTATACTCTCATATGACCCCATGATAAGAATGAAATACATTCTCATGTCCATGAGAACTCTTCCCTTCTATTTTCCCAATTCCTAGAACTAATCAATGGCCCTTAAAACCTTATACAAAATCAACTTCTTCCTCTCTTTCCTCATCTAGTATTGAGTGTAAAAAAAGAACGTTTATGTCCACAATAATTAAAAATACATAAAAAGGGTAAAATAAAAATTAAAAAAATAAAAACATGTAAAGCCTAAGAGAAATTTCAAATCACCTCAAAGGTACTTATCTATAAAAAACTAGTCAACTAGATCAAGATATTATAACATATTTTTCTTTGTTTCTATCAATGATCCATCTATGAGTCATTCTAGGATGAGTTGCTAAGATATGGTTGCTTTCTTCCCCTTCTTTTAGCATGAGCATAACCTAATATTATACTAGTGCAAGTTACCATCTCACTTTATTCCTCCATCTCTTGATCCCTTTTCTACGCTTTATTCCATCCTTTTTCTCTCAAATTCTTTGGTCAAGAATGCCTCAATCCTAGAACAAGACAAGGCAAGAATTTTATTACTTTCTCCTTTGTATCGCTTCTACAACATCCCAAGCCTAACATCTACACTACTTCTATCCCATTACTATTGCTACACTTTCTTTCTATCTCCATGAGATACTATAGTATACACAAAAATGTTGGATCATAACAAACTACTTGGTTTTACCATTGTATAAAATTAGGATCATGTTATAAACTTAATAGTCTACTATAGTGATGATTAATTATCCTTAGATCTTCTTTTCTTCTTCTTTTTCTCGATCTTTGATTATGCTAATGTTTTAATCTTACCTTTATTTTGATCTTTCTTCTCCATTCTTGGCCTCTATTTCCTCTTCATCTTTCTCCTTTCCTTGATCCTATTTTTCCCTTTTCTTTGATTCCACTTTTCCTTAGCTTCCCCTTCACTATTATATTTTTCTCTTGTTTTCTTCTCCTTACCCTTCCACTTTGTTTTTGATCTTAGTTTTTCTCTTATTGATATTATTTGGTCTATGATAAGTGGATAATGATGATCCATACTTTAGTCACTATTATAACTATTAGGACTAACCCTAGTAACTCAAAATAAAGGTGTCAATTAATTTTCTCATCTCTTTTCTTCTATTACCTATTTTTATGATTTTTTTATGTCATTTTCACTCTACTCTCTCTTGCTTTCTTTTATTGGAGCTATTTATTCACTATATTATATATTCTTGGACTTCACTTGTATCATTCATTACCTCATCCTCTCACCTACTAATCTATCACGTTCTTTCTTTTTTATTAGTCCCTTCCTTGATATTAATGGCATGTCCCACTTCTCTTTCTCCCTCAGTGTCCCTCGTCACTCCTATCATTACCTATCAAGTGTTCACATTGAGGGAATCTCCTTATTTTCTCACCTTGGAGGTATGAGCTAGATATTCCTCATTGTTTTTGTATCTTCTTGATCATCCTCTCCCCTTATGGGGGCATGACCCTAGTCTTCCCCTTGCCTCTAACCACTCATAGTCTCCTTTTCTTCTTAATAACTATCTTCTTCACTCCTCACCATCATTTTTACCACTCTCTATTAGGACATATCTTATCTCACTCCCCCCTAGTGACCCTCTCTCTTATTTATGCATCTTAGGGCATTATCTCACTGTAGTAATCTAGATCTTTCATTCTCTCTCCTTCTCATATTATTTCATCAAAATCCTTAACATTATCCTTTCTCCATCTTCTTGTTGGTCTATTTTTTAAACTTGCCAACTTTAAACTTTTTGCATTTGAATTCTTTTGTCAAGTAGATCCTAGTAAAACACTCCCCAATTATCCTCAAGTTTCAAGTCTCTCATCATTTTAAAGAAGAACCTCCATTATTTTAACTAGAACCCTTAGAAGCAATGATGTAGCTCAAACAATTTTATGAAAATAATTAAATCTCAAAATTTGTGAGAGATGATGCAAAATATTTTTACAAGGATGTTCAAGTGATAGTATTTCTCCTAATGTGGCAAGATTTTGGATCAAAATTCCTTTGGTTGGTGAGATATTAAGAGTTCAAATTTTCATTGAGTAGTTTGTGAAAACAATCAAATCATGAGTTCTATAAAATTTGAAGCTAAATGGTTTGGTAAGAGGATTTGTGATATTGTTATTCACAATGTGGCAATATTTCACAAGAAAATATTGATCCAGGTGAAAATTATGCATTAAACTTCATTTTTCAGGTTGGTTGATTTCTCAAAAAAGATTTATAAGATTTTGCTAAAGTGAATTTGAGCACTTTCTAAATCCATTGACAAGCTCACAAGTTCAATAATTCATCAAAATTTGAAAAGATGTATTGTTTGTCAATGGATTTTAAAGGTGTATCAAATTTTTGATATTCAAAATCGAATTTATTGAAATTTAAAAAAATATATTGATATTTCTTGAACATTTCAAAAATAAAATAAAACTTATCAAATTTTAAATATTCAAAATCGCATTTTTAATATTTTTGTAGTTTGGTGTGCGTTCCTTCCTCTCCTAATCTTGTCTGATTATTTTGAAGTGACCAAGGTTCATAACTAAACTATAGTTCATTCCATGTGCATGTAATTATGAGCTTCATAGAGCAAACTAAAAAATATTAATCTACTCTAGTTAAAACACAAACAACACCCAAATTTAGTGTAAGATTTAACAAATCATAATGAAAACATAATATAAAGATGATTTTTCTCAAATTTTGTGGTTGTAGAATCCCTTTTGAAATCTATGCAAAATATGGGAGGATAGACAAATCTTGTGAACTATTGGGACAAAATGTCTCAAAGAATTGTAATCTCATGGAGTACACTCTAATTAGAAATGTTGCATCACTAATCTCATAAAAATCTCTCAATTTTTTTACGTCTATTGTGTTACACAATTTGAAACTCAATTGTGGTACATTAATTTCATTGTCAAATTGTCATTTGTGTGTCAAGTCTTTCAAAATTCATAATGATCAATTTTTAATAAAATCGTAGATCATGTTGTCAAAATCTAGAATGTCGAATTATAATTTGTTTTAATTAATTTTAATTTTAAATAATTAATAACCAAAAATTTATTATTGATTATTTTTAATAATGTTAAGTAAAATTGTTATTTAAAATTGATTTTTAACTATAATTTATTATTAATTTTTTTATTATTATGTGTAATTTTATTTTTTAATTTTAAATAATTAATAATCAATAATTTACTATTTGATTATTTTAATAATGTTAATTAGAATTTTTATTTATAATTGATTATTTTAATAATTTTAATTAGAATTGTTATTTATAATTGATTTATAATTATTAATTTTATTATTATTATTAATTATTTTTTTATTTTTAATTATTATTGATTGTTGATTATATATTATTATTATCATCTAAAAATATTTAAACTAAATCTTATTAAACATCAATTATCAATAATTTATTATTAATATATTTATTTCAAAAATTAAAATAAAAAATATTTAATATTAAAATCTTATTAAATAACAATTATGAATCATTTATAATTAATAAATTTATTTAAAAATTAAAATTAAAAAATATTTAATTATTTTTAACAATATTAATTACTAATAAATTTATTTTAAAAATTAAAATTAAAAATATATAATTATTTATAATAATATTAATTATTAATAATTTATTAAAAATCTAAAATATCAAAAATTAAAGATTAAAAGATTAATAATTTTATCGTTGTTTTATAAGTGACAGGGCTAAGACATTTTAATCTACTGTTTATACATTTTTTAATATCCAGAATGGAAAGGCTTCAGTAAAAGTGAAACGAAAACGGAAAAGCCATATGGGTTTAAAGAGATGTGAAAGTCATGGGTTTAAAGAGGCTATGGGCCCAGCCACCTAAGGAGTGTACCCTTAGAGTGTGTAGCCCGTGATATCATATGCGGTCTTAAAGTGGTTACACTTGAAATAATTTGGTTTTATTAGTGGATAATTACACATGTTTAAGTTACCTGCAAGTCACATCATAACATTAAGTTGGTTAAATTCATTATATGTGTTTAAGTTACCTAAACATCAAGTTGGTTAAATTCATTATATGTTAATAAAATATAAGTGATTTGATTATTTTAGAAATTAATAAAATTTGAGATTGAAAATTGATTTAGTAATAAGTAAGATAATTTATGTAGAAATTTAAATGATTAAAATAAATATATTTAGTTTTATATCTAATGAAAAACCATCATGATAAATTTCATAAATCCATATTTCAATATGTTATAAAGTTAGAGTCTATCGATGATTATTATAAAAAATAAGAAAATAGTTGTATGATTGTCTAGTTCAAATCTGCACTTGTCGGATTGATCTTTGCACTTAGACAACTAGTTTGGAATATAGAAGTGAACATAGGCTCACAAAAGAGAACCAAGGCCTATGGAAATAAACTAGCAAAAGATGATTATTTCTTGTAAGCTTGCCTCAACTTAGTATCTACAATGTAGTAAGGAGCTTATAGTGTTTACAAACACCTTTAAAGAATCTATTAGTTTGCAAGGGTCATTTTTAAATAGTTACCCTTATATGGTGTTGGTGACCAAAGTTGTAGGTCCCAAATCCCTAAAGTTGGATCTTCTCCCAAACACTAGGGGTGCCATACTTAGGAAGAAAACCACAAACTTATGATCCTCCTTTGAATTTTGGCTCTATTAAACTACAGGGGTCTTCCTTGAGGTGTTACAATAGATATAACTACAAAGAAAAAAGTTTATCTTGACACAAACCATATTACCCAATGCATAGTATACCCTTATTCAAGTTGTCACTACATATTTATATAGTAGTTTGATCATTCAAGGTTTTTGCACCTTCTTAAAATATACAACTAGGAAACAAACCTTGTCATTCAAGGTTTTGCACCTACCACTCAAATTTTCTAAGGTTGTGGTTTATGATATAGCCCCTATGCTATTATACACATTTAGACCCAACAATTCAAAACACACTAGATCAATGCAAACCAAAAAGATGTTTAAATTAGATTGTTTTGCCTGTGTGTTGAGATGATGAGATATTGAACTTGAGACAAATGAGTGCATATATACAACTAGGAAGCAAAGTCACAATTTCATACAAAAAGATGTAATGATTGAAACCACTTTGTGATACCTTAATGAAGACGTCATTGAAGACCATATCTTTTTGAATGCATGCACAAACTAGGTTATACATACACAATAAAAGGTAACATAAATTATAGAATATTAAATTATTCTACTTAGTAATCCATTAATAAATCTAAGAATTTAATTTATTAACTTGAAAAGATATCTTAGAATGGTTTTGAAAATATTTTACAAACTTGTGGCTAGCTAACTAATTAGTAATACATCTAGAGATGAACATAATACACATGGAGACACTTAATCAAGTTCAAATTTACTCATTAAACTCATCTATTGGAGGTTACAATAGATTCGTTGCAAATTTCACTACCTTATGTTGGAAGTGAAACCCTAGGGTTTGCTACAATATCTTTTCACTTACTTTACAACTACTCCTTGTTTTTTCTCTTTTCTTATTAAAAATATGATCCTTTACACCTCTCTTTACAAATCATGGCCAAAGGGAAATGTGCAACCTTGCACAAACCCTAGAAGGGTAAAATTTATGGGAATAGTAGGATTCCCATACCTTTTAAATGTCATATTCAACAATCTAGCAAATAAAATCATGTGTAAATATATTTTTCCCATAGAGAAATATCTATTTTGATCTACATTTTCCCTTTTAGTTAATGGAAACTCTAATTTATGATATTTTAAGGTATAGAGGAATAGAAAAAATATGTAAAGATCCATTAGGAGTTGCATTCCATTAAAATAGTAGCTACAAGGTCCTTGTATTGTGGTAGGGTAGGTGAGAACATTTGTGTAGAAATTCATTGGGAGTTTCCTTCATTCCAAGATTATGGTGAAATTTCAAGTGTTTTAGGCACTGAGGGACAATTGTCAATGTGCATGCAAATATGTGAGTCTAAGAAGGGAGAATTGTTGAAGTCCAAGGGTCAATGAAATGGAGGGAAAATTTATTTTAGGATAGATTAAAAAGTGTAAGGTGTTGGTACCTCATTTTAATTTATGTCATTTATATGTGTTCTACTCCCATTTTGTGCATTTGACCTCATTTACCCATTATTGATAACTAATCTAAGCAATTTCTAGTTGGGTTCTTGATGTTATATTTTTTCTAAGGGTGTTTATTCAAAGTGTTATAATCATAAATTCCTTAGTTAAATTGGTGAATGGTTACTTTTTTGGTCAATGTCTTATGATATGGACCTCCCTTATGTGATTTTAGGCCTTTTTCAACATTTTTGAATTTTCAAGGATCTTGGAACATGTCCTTGGTATCCTATTTTCTCCATCTTCTTGACACCCCATAAAAGTGAAAAATAGTTTTTTTCTTGGTTTTGAGATCCTTATGGTTCATGTTACTACTTTATAGTGGAAAATACTCATTATTGAGATGGTTGTAATGTTGCAAGTCTGATTTTGTATGAGTGTTTCAAGATTGGGGAGTTCAAAGATTTCCTCATTGGGTTTTCAATATTTCAATGGATTTCAACACCTTTTCACATAGTGTTGGAGATCAAGGTTCATCTTGAACCCCAAATCTTGACCCTTGTTATGCTTCTGTCATGTTTTTTAGACTTTGTGTAATATTTTTAGTTACCCGCAAAACTTGGATCCATTGGTGCCCATTCCCTTTCAAGTCCCAAGCCCTAATGTCCTTCTCCCCTTCAAATTTGAGCTCTCTAGGGAACTTTTCACCTTTAGACTTTGTCCCTTGTTCCCTATTCTCCTTCAATCCCCAAACCCAAAAGTCCTAATGTACCCTCAAAGCTCATTATTTCAAGGGTTCCATGCACTCTTAAACTTTTTCGAGCATTCCTCAATCCTCTCAAAATTCTAAATCATACAAGGATACCAAATTTTGAAGAGTTCCTTGCACATCTACATTCTATTCCAATGTTCCTTATTTAGATCTTGATTCCCTAACGCCATTTACTTCTCTCATCAAAGGTCAAAATTTTAGGATAACTTGTAACAGTTGCACTTTGTCCCATTTTCTAAGTTCCTTCATTATTTCATCTCCCATATTTCTTCCTTGCATTCCTCCTCCCTAAGACTTAAGACTTCCCATACACCTTAGCACACATCCATGGGTGCCACAAAGACCGAAAACTTGTCCATGTTATCAAATTAGCTTAAAATTTGGACATCTTGGCACACTTCTACCACCTACTCTCTTGTCATTTTAGACTCTCCATCTATTAGAGTAAATATCACATGACTCCCAAGGGTTTCTCCTATAGTTTTTTTGTGCTCATTCCATGTATAGAATGCCTTGAACTAGATCTTTATTAGTAAAAATTAACTCTTGTAGATTAGAGTGATTGTATGAAATGCTTCCTGCAATATGGTAGACATGTTTTCGTATGATATCATGTGCAAATTATGAAGGAAGGATGTTCGAGAGGTATGGGTGAAAATAGATGTTCCCACAAATTTTGGACTTCTAGCATCTTTTGCAAGTCTATAATATACTCTTGAGATATTTTGGCCAAGATGATCCTAATTTGTTTAGTGTACACAATACAATGCTCAAAATATAAAAATTATTTCTTGTATGTGAATTTTAATAATATTTCTAGGAAGAAAGCTAATATTAAATAGTGAAAACTTAATATTGTGATTGTTTTAATTGCAAGTGTGAGGGGGGGTCCATATTTGTTTGGAAGTTGACATTTGAATGTTTTATTTTTTCTTTTTTTTTATAAATTATTTTTAAAAACACTCAATTTAATAAATTCCTTCCAAATTTGACCTTTGTATGAAAATTTTGACAATAAAATCAAAATAACTATTCACATGTACATTATCATGAAGTTAGTCACACTTGAATGAAGACTACTTGCCTTTGTAATAGGATATAATTATGATATATAAGAATTTCATATTATTATTTTTTAATCTAAACATCAAAACATCAAAACAAGATTAATCTTATCTATTACAGAAGTGTTTAGATATGTTATAAGTAATTATTCAATGTCCAAACATACATTTATAAATTGGTATAGTTCCATAACATAATTAATAATATAATTTTAATTATTTTGAAGATATTCGTGCAGTAATTAACTAACTAAAATAGTTAACATAATTTTTCCATCAAAGAATCACCTTGTGTGTTTTTTTTCCACAAAATTTCTTTTTTTTGATATAGTTTTTTACATTCATATCATAAAATTACAATCTCACCTTATAATCATTATTATTCAAAATATATAAAAAAATCATATCTTTTCATAACATCATGGAATCACCATAATTAAAATAATTAAAATATATCTTGTTGCAAAAATGAGGTGTAACACTTACTTGCACTTGAATTTAAGAAACAGAACTTGACATTGCTAACATTTGGGTAGTTAGAAAGAAAGTCCAATCTATAACGGCTTATGAGCCCAACATTGATTACGGCTTGGTCATAAAATAAAAAAACTTGACAGTAACACATTTGTACAACAAATTTTTAAAAACGAAATTTGTGTCGCCACCTTTTTGGCTGGTATATTGGCCTATTGGGTTAAATATATCTAAGTAAACAGCCGTCTTTGGGAATCTGAGACTACAAGCAAGTTGTTCAGCATGAAAATCCTATATTATCTAAAACACGAGGATCTCAGCGTTGGAATTTTATGGAACGCGGGGACTCATACTCTGTGAAGTTTTGATCATAGCCAGTACATGAGTGGAAAATTCATGTGTCTGGGATGCCCTCCAATCTTGGTCCATCTGACGTAGCTTTCGGGCGATATGGATCAACACTGCGATGGCATAGATGGATGCGGTGAGAACGAAAAGAATCCATAGATTGCGCAGAATTATGGGAGAGGAATCGGAGTCAAGGCCCGTCTCTAAATCCAGCCGAGACACTGTTTTCCCAAACCATTTACTACGGATGCTCTCCACAGCGTAGTGCTGCTCCGATATGTTTAGCACTGCTTCAGATATGTCTGCTAAAAATGGCGACCCCTTGCGGAAGAACTGTCATACCAATGTAAAATTTCAATTCGAGCTTCAATGTGTATATATATTTTCTAAAAATTAGCTGTAGAATTAAATGAAATATGGAACAAGTTCTTACAAATCCCAAGCCTCCTGTGTCGAAGTATCCTTGATCTACAACAGTGAATTTCTCACTTGGGTAAAGAGATTTGACTATTTCAACATATTGGATCTCATCTACTATGGCATCCACTTCATTGCTTGATAGCTTTTGCACGTAATCATGTGAACATCCTAAAGGAATCAATCTGTCTTGAGGTATTTTTAGAGTATCTGTGAGATAATATTTAATAAATGAAGTTTTCCTGTAACCTACTTTAACATTGCTTGTGCTGAGACTTTTGATGTTTGTAATTGTAGGTGCCAATCTTTCCACCGTCAGAATAGAAGTCAGATGTGCAGTGTAGGTGTTGTTCAGTATTAGTGAAATGATAAGACACGTAGCTATTATTCCCTTGCCCAGAGAACTCTTCACTTCGTCTCCTGTATGTCATTACACACATCCACAAAAAAATGTCATTATTAAAGTGGACTGCTACACAGGATAATCTTGATGTAACAAAATACAAAATGATTCAACAACCAGCTGCAATTCCTAGCGATGTTTTTTCTTCACAGATCAAAACTCAAACTCAAAAAAAAAGTTATAAAAAAAAAGAGAAAAAGGTGGGTTCCAATATATGGTAAAACTAATAAGATAAAGAAAGCTATGAGTAAGAGAAATACGCACTTTGAACAAATAGGAAGGCAGAGAAAGACAATCTGCACATGATACAAGATTTTATGAGTGTTTCGTCTTTAAGAAAGGAGGCAGGGCGAACTAGTTTGGAACCCATTTCATAAACTGCAAAAAAACTACACCAACATAACAATATACTTTCTTACGTCAACGATGTTACGACTTGCTGGGTGATCCCCCCTTGGAATTCCTTGTTCTTGTCATGTTCAACGAGCCATACAAAAAACGCTGCAACGACAAAGAACGCCCCTATGATACCCCACAGTGCTGCAGTGAACGGATAGAGAAACGACCACACTAGCCCTCGCACTTTTTCCTTCCGCACCATCATCACCAGACCCGTCTGGCTAAAGGGTTGGCTGAATCCCACGTACAAAGAGCGGTTCCACAATATTGTCGCCGGCCCCACCACAATGTCGAATCTCTAAACAAGCAAACCAGTAGCCTATTCATTAGCTTTTAGTAGGGTAATTCGAATACAGAAAACCGTATACAAACTGCTGGAGAGAGGGTGAGGGGAATTACGTTTTCATTGATGAACTCCGTTATGAATGCATCATAGTTAGGGACACTTGAGTTGCCTTTGTCGAAATCCTCGTAAACGAAAGGTAGATTGTACGGCAGTGTGTCTACAGCAGCCTCAAATATGTCATTCGCGTAGCCTGAAATCTCGTCCATGATCCCTTTGATATTTCCAACTACAAGTTTTCTGAAGCCGTTAGGAACCTGCGTGGTGTCGCCAGGCCAGATAATACCCCCGATCTTATTTTCCTCTTTGCGTGTAGATTGAAGCCCCCCTATGTCTTTTCTCCAAAACCCAACTGTTTTGTAACTTCTTCCAATCACGTTAACGATCTCGTACTCACTAATATCGAAACCATCTCCAAAAGCACCAGACATCGAGCGCTCAATCTGCCGACGCAGAAAGTCGCCTCCTGTCAAAACCTTCATCGAATAAGGGAGATCCGTATCATTCTTGGGAATCTGTCCATCATATCCAATCTTTATACCCTGTGATCGCAAGGCAGCAACTGCACTTGCAATGAGCTTAAGAGAACTGTATGCTTGTATCCCGATTCGGTTGACGCCATTTTCCGAAGAGATGAGCCGCAGCCTCTGCCGTAATTCTTTGAATTGGGGCGTTGGAACGCTTTTGACTCCCACAATTCCTTGTAATGTTTGGATAGTAGAAGAAGAGAGAGAATCAAAAGAGGAAGCAACAGAGTCCGTGACAACCCAAACATAGCTTTCATTCATCATGCCCAACTCTTGTGCCATGGAGAACATATTGAGAGCCACATCCACACTCGTGTGCACAATGAAAGCCCTAACACAACTTTCATTCAATTCCCGTAAGGTTTCCCTAATTTGGTCTCGCTGGTCTAGCCTTGATCTAGAGGAAAGCGCCGCTGTCCGTGAAATTGTTGTCCTGGTATTTCCCCCCTCCTCCCGGAACTCTTGCAGTGCCTCAGTCAATGCGTAAACACCACCTAACCATAATTCGTCATCCTCATACACCACGGCAACTGACTTCCACTGAAAGTAGGCTGTAATGGCTGCTATGGCTTTCATATCATCATAACGACTCTGAATTGTGGGAAGTAAATATTTGGACCCACTTACATTGCCGAGTCCATTAGCGCCGCTGAATGACAAGATTGGTACATGAACCTCTTCCGCTACAGGGGCCAAAAGCTTTGAAATCTTAGGGTCCTGCAACAAGATTGCCGCAAACTCACTTCTGAACACTTGCACAACTGTGTGAAAATTTCCCCAACAAATTTATTGTGAGAATTGAGCAACTAATTTCAGAAACAAAAACATCAACTTTGAAAAACAAAACAAGACAGAAATTAGAACCATTGAAACAATTTAGAGTATGTTCTCACCGTTTTCAACAATTCCTCGAGATTCTTGAATTGTGAGGTTGAAGCGAGTACCATTAGCCGCGTCGTCGTTAACATCTTGGAGAGCCAAGATTAAAGACATGTTGGCCGCCCTTCCTGCAGGCGTATTGACATCAAGAATGGCAGCAATATTAACTATGTCCTCAGCGCCATTGGAGACAGTAACATTGAAGACCAGTAAAGTCAACAGAATGCATATTGAGGCCTTATCATCGAAACGATTACTCCCCATTGTTGTACAAGACACGGCTTCAAAGGCCAACTGCTATGAAAATAAAAATGCACTTACCAATGGAGATAAATGATATTTTTACGAGGGCACTCGGATAGTTAAACGAGCTAAGATTACTATATAGATTAACTCTGCGTTGTTTACTATGTAATACTCGGAGATTAACGCTGCATTGTTTTCTATCGGAATATTCTCCGGATTAACGCTGCGTTGTTTTCTATTGATACTCTCTCGGATAAGATTCTACCCCGTCCTCCAGCTTAGGATATAGTTTTCGCAGCTTAGTGTGAGACTTTATTATTAACTTTTGGTGTGATGCTATTTATATGAACACTACAATGTATTTTTGTTTTGTTAATATAAAGTATGGTACTTATAACAAATGAGTAATATTTGAGATAATATAGATCGAATAGGTAGTAGAGTTGGCTTATGCAGTGGGTTTGCTCCCTATTGGTCTCGGGTTCAACTCTACTCCCGGGTTTAAGAGGTGAGACTTCTAGCGAGCGGGGGATTTCCCCTGTAGGGGACTAGTCTCACCCTAGCTCACTCTCAGGTACCCAAGGTAAGGGTGGTAAGGGTTGCTGGCCGCTAGGCTAGGTTGCGGAGACACCCTATAGTATCAAAAAAAAAAAATTGAGATAATGTTTAATTTGATTAGCAATTTTAGATTATTGTTTAATTAGAACAATGTTGTTTGATAGTGTTTTCAAATTATCTAGCTCAATATTATTATTTTAGATCAATGTTTGTTTAAACATGGATTAATTTAATTAAATAAATAAATAATTAATAGAATTTTTTATTATTAGATAAATAATTTGAAAGGAAAAGTTGAAGAAATTTATATAAATAAAAAAATTATTTAATAAAAATAGTTGAAGTTCTATAAGAGATAAGAGTAGAGTTAAGGTGGTTGAATTGAGGAACATGAGATTGTATCGAAATGGAAGAATGTTCTAAGATCTATATATTGTTAATGTTAAGAAATGTGTTGTAGAATCTTAAGATTAGGTCTTTATGTCTATGTGTGTGTAATGGGTGTGCTATTAGCCATGTAAGCTAGTGATAAGGAGACTTTCCAAATTAAGTACCCTAGACCTTGTAGGTGGCACTAGAGAAGCTACATAATTCCTCAAGAGTTGCATTTCACATCAAATAAATGTAATCGATAAAATGAAGATGAGACACTAGATCTAAACCTTTCACAATGTGATACCTAGAGATAAAAACAAAGCACCTGAGACGCTTAAAAAACCTACCCAAACCTTTTACTAGAATGATATAGAGAAAGAGTCACCCTCACATAAACCTCTTTTAGAATGGAAAATAGCTGAAGGAGAACTGCAATTATAAGAATAAAGAAGGAAGGAGAGCTACAAAAATTCTTTACCATCTTCAACACTATGAATTATCCTCCCATTTCGATGGTAGTATCTATAGGGTGCCTAATTGAATATAAATGACTTGATAAAGTTACCAACCTCAAGGATTGAGTTTAAATTATATTATTATCCCATGAGGGTAAATAGGGTAGAGGGAATGCTAACCAACTTCTAGTTCATGATAAAGGTGATAGAATTTGACAATTGATAGAAAACCTCATACTTAGAAATATTTGGTAGCACATACTTATAGAGAAGGGGGATTCGTCACCCTCGAGATTCCAAATCATGAGAGAGCCCCAAGGAATGGACTACCCTAAACTACCTTAGGTTGTTTGACAAGTATTTCAAAAATTGAGTGAGTCAGCCATAGAGGTTTCAGATTGCAGACCAACAGCTCATTGTCTAAGGATGGCAGCACAGGAACCAGACTCCAACATGGTGTGCTAATGTCTCATAGACGCATTGGCATCTTAGGGATGTGCTAGCATCCTATACGAATAGGGGTCTACCAAACAGATAGAAAATACAAAGGGCCTACTTATGATCTAACTAACAAAGTTTTACAATTTGACAAGGAAATTACAAGAAACAAAAAATATAACAAGAACAGTGGAAACTACTCTAATGAATAAATGACAAAGAAAGGTGAGGAAAAGGTACCACTCCACCCATGCTTTAATTCTTCAACTTTGACTTCAAAAGGATGAACCGACACTTGCACACGTGGAAATAGGAAAAATGTTGGGCTACATTTTGAGGTATGCCTCAGTCAGACCCTCACTTTGGTGTTCCCACCTCCATGGACAACCAAATATGCAACAAGATAGAGAAATTGATAAAGAAAAGAAAGGAAAGAACACTATCAAATAGAGTGCAAAGACAGCCTAAATGCTACTCTATAAGGCATAATGATGCAATAAAATAACAAGAGCAATATCACCTTTCCTCCTACTAGCACTCAAGGCTAAGAAGTGAAGATGACACCACGTCGAGAGAATGAAGCTTCAACAACCTGCAAAGATGGTGGAGTTGCAACAAGAATACATTGTAGAAGCCAAGTAGAGAGCAAGAATCACCAAGAAGAGAGCAAGAGTGAGCTTGAGAGAGAGTGTGTGAAAGAATGATCAAGAAGTTGCAAGAATTCATATGGAGTGAAGAAGTGAGTTTGAATTGCCAAAATGAAGGTAAAAGGTCAATCAAGGGAGGATAGAAGACATTACCTTCGTAGCCAACCGAAGACATAACAATTATGCATATTCTAGAGGCAAGAATCTTGTTAGGATGTAAACATGGCATGCAGACATCCACATGGCACGTGAGCATCCCTAAAAAAATTCCTCCATCAACACAAAACAAGGCCACACATAAGGAATAAGCTGATCATGGCAGGTTTGCATCATCCAACTTATAGTTTATCAAGTAAAGGTAAAATAAATGGGGGATTTTCCAAGGTGCAAATTTGTGCCATTACAATACTTAGGTAAAATATGTGGAAATTTTATAATTTTTCCTTCCACAATAATTATGGTGATTTTTGGATGCAACCACCAAGTTTCTATTTTCTTCTCTTTCAACTCTTTGGCTAATAGAGGATACATTCTAGACATGGGATTTTTATGGACCTTATCATAAAAAACAAGATAATAAATATCAATTGTAGCTCCAGTATCATCCACATACATGTTAAACTTCATGGTGGTGCAAATTGCATCTATGATACATAAGGCATATAAAAATTATCTCATACATATTCTTGTTAAAATTTACACCTCAAAATTAATGAGATTAGTTCTCTATACTTGGGTATTGGCTCCATGAGAATCAAATGCAATTTTTGGACCCAAATAGTATCCAAGTGAAAACAACCATTTGTCCCAAATATTTTATAAATCAATTTCATAAATTTTATAGAAAGTTGTGAATACTATAATATGAAAGTTCATTTTTCTTGTGCAAATATGTGTTGTAGCCTAATCCTCTAGTGT
>VDFB02367243.1:0-11159 GCA_007258455.2 Sequoia sempervirens
TTGGTGCAGTATTAATGAAAAATGGACATCTTATTGCTTTTGAGAGTAGGAAGTTGAAAGATAATGAAAAGTTGTACTCTGCATATGACAAATAAATGCTTGCCATAATACATGCATTATCTAAGTTTTGATAATACTTGGTTGGTGAAAAGTTTGTTGTGAGGATGGACCATAATAGCTTGAAGTATTTCTTGGAGCAAAAGGATCTCCACGAATGGCAACAAAAATGGGTTAGAAAGATCCAAGCTTATGACTTTGATATCAAGTACATTAAAGGGAAGAGGAACGTGGTGGCCAATGCCCTATCTCGAAAACCTACTATTTTCTCACTATCCAAAGTCTACTGATTGGAAGTCACGTTTACAAGTGGAGTATGGAATGAACATTTTTACAAGTGAACTATTGGAAGGATGAGTGCAAGATGACTAATATAAGGTAGTAGATGACACCATCTATTACAAATATTAGATCTACTTAGTGCCATAATCAAAACTAAAGGAGAAAATATTTAAGGCCGTTCATCAGGCCCCATTTGCAAGACACTTGAGGTACTTTAAGACTTAAAAAAAGTTAGGGAAAGGTTCACTTGGAAAGGCCTTAAGGATGATGTCCTTCAATTTGTGAGGGAATGCACTACATGTCAACAAAATAAGGTAGAACACACCTTCCCCACATAATGTTGCAACCTCTTCCCATTTCGAAGAAAAAATGGGAAAGCATTTCAATGGAATTTATCACTCGACTCCCTAAGGTCCATGGTAAAGATTGTATCTATGTGGTTGTAGATCGATTAACCAAGTATGCTCACTTTTTTGCAATCTCTTTTGAATATAAAGCAGTGCCACAAGTTGTCAAAGTATTCTTCAAAGAATATATTAGGCTCCATGGGCTTCCCAAAAACATAGTAAGTGACTATGATAGTATATTTCTGAGCATCTTTTGGATGGAATTATTCAAGCTATCAAGTGCAGAGTTGATCCCAAGTACCAGCTATCACCCACAAACAGACGAGAAAACCAAAATTGTGAATAAATGGGTTGAAGGTTACTTACATAACTATGTGGTAGGTCAACAGAGAACATGGATTAAGTGGCTTCATTTGGGAGAATATTGCTACAACACCACATACCACATGTCAATTGGTATGACACCATTTAAGGAACTATATGGGTATGATGTATCATCCTTCTTAGATTTGGCCTTTGGAGAAAGTAAGGAACCCAAGGCCAAAGAGTGGGTCTAAGAATGCTAAGATATTCTTAAAGCCTTAAGGAATAGTTTACACCATGCCCAAAATCAACAAAATATCTACACGGATAAACACCGGGTTGAGCATAGTTTTGAGGTTGGATATTTGGTTTAC
This sequence comes from Sequoia sempervirens, assembly GCA_007258455.2. Classification (NCBI taxonomy): domain Eukaryota; kingdom Viridiplantae; phylum Streptophyta; class Pinopsida; order Cupressales; family Cupressaceae; genus Sequoia; species Sequoia sempervirens. The sequence continues at coordinate 1,364 of VDFB02367243.1, forward strand.
CTCTGCTTACAACCATATCGATAATCATCCTTAAAGAAAAGTAGTGCCAAAAATTTAAAACCTCAATTCTATGGAATTTACAAGGTGATCAAGTAGATAGGAGAAGTGGCATATGAATTATAACTTTTAGAAAATAGTAGAATACATAATGTATTCCATGTTTCGTGCCTTAAGAAGTCTCTGGGATAGCGAAATACACCCTCCACTGAACTTCCACCCTTGGATGAAGAAGGCAAGTTGGTTTTGACTCTTGACAAGGTGATAGACACTAGAGAGAAGGTTGATAAATAGGGTCATCAAAGAATATCTCATCAAATGGAAAGGTTTACCTATGGAAGATGTGACATGGAAGAATGACTAAGTCTTTCAAACATCATAACCTATGAATTCTTGTGGGCAAGCATTTTCAAGGAGGGGAGACTGTAATATTCCATTGCTTGTTCTAGACAATCAAAGTATATCATGCCAAATATAGATTATAAATAAATACAAATCGACCTACATAAGAGAAATTCGATTCCTTGAATCAAGGGGTTTAAATACAATGCAAAGGAAAAAGTACGATATGCTTTAAGACAACAATAAGAAATAATTAAAGCAACAATGATTAGATGCAAAGAAGGTCGATGATCTCTAAAAAATAATGATTAATTAAAATAGAAAAATTAATAATAAAGGAGGCAATGATTAGAGTAGATATGCAATTATTCTTAACAAGCAATGGTTAAGTCTAAACTAAAAGTCATGACCCATCGGGTGGTCATACCATTCCAAAAAGGTGTGTCTTTTGAGAAGGAGACATAAGCCTATAAAAGGAAAAATAGAAATGAAGAACCAACATGGATCAGATTTGGAGAATTAATATATTCTAAGTTGTAGGCCAAGGCGCTCCTAGAGAGTCGATCAATCACTTATTCAGGCTGCATGATAATTAAGACATATTAGACACCCGACCAATACACTCGCATGATTTAAAGGACTAAATCAGACACAATGGCTAAGGAGAGACACCATCTTGCTCCACATCCACATGCATACAATCAGACAAAGAGATTAGAAACAACATCTATATTGTGGTGTCCATTTTGCATTCTTAAACAATTAAAATTACAAATTATATATATCAAAATTTTTAGTAGATATCTGCTCATTCCTATCAACATATTCTTAATTATTACCAATATATATAAGTCTAATAATCAAGTTAAATTAGCCTTGAAGGTTGCTCTTAAAGTCTATCATTTAAATTATTGGTCCTAGGCCTATTTGAATATCTTGATTTAGAAGACTGAAAGCAAAGTTAAAGTAAATCTATAAGGGGACATTACACCCAATAACTCTCTTCAGGGGGCATCACTTCCACCCTCATCCCTAGGTGATTGGGGCAACTTGCCACCAAAGCTTCACTTCATCCCATCCTACTTTTTATTCTTCTTTGACACTATGCCACTTTTGAGATATTGCATCAAAGAAGGGAAAAATATAGACACCTAAAATATATACCCTAATCATCCATCACCTAACCCTAATTGGTCAATTCCATCACCTAAGCCTAATCACCTTCACCTAATCTCGATTGACAAAACATATCACCTAGTCTAGTCCCGTTTACTTAAAGTCCATCACTTAATTAAATCCTCTTTCCCATCTCACCTCACAATAAATCAATAAATAATTATCATATTCCACCTATTTTCCATTCACACATGGTTAACATAATTAAATAATATGCCTATATTCCCTCAACACATTCTAAGAATAAAAACAACTATGAACACTTGTTCTTATGGTCCCATCATTCTCTCAACCCATTCTAGGAATCTAGCCTGACCTTCCATCCTCTCCTTGATCTTAGGGAAATCCTCTCAACCATCCTCCACCGTTGATCTCACAATTAGATCTTGACCATCCATTCCCCCTTCCAAAATTCTATAAATTCAGGCACTCTTTTCTTCATTAAAAAATGATCATTACTTATGCTAGGTACATACTGTTAAAATAGGTATTTTCAAGTCAAAGGAGCATCCACATGTCAACCAATCAAGGAGCAAATCAAATCACAATGAGGTTTTATGGTAACATTAGTTTAGTTCTTGATGTTATTGTGTTGTTTTTAACTTCATTGTGAGCTCTATCTAGAGGTTTTGTTTGGTTTGAAATATAAACTTGCATGCTTGTTTGTTTCTGTTTTGTATTTCAAATCTTAGGTATTACATCTAGAAACATTACAAAAAAATATAATAATTTAATTTTTTGCTTGTTCATAACATTACATACATAGAAATATTATAAAATATTTTATTTTTTATTTCATGACATTTAATTGATTTGTAACTTTTCAAAAAATAAAACAAAAATAATAACCACTAACACATCAACTCAAATTTTGCCGATCAATTATATTAAAAAACACACAACTAAATCAACTTAAATTTTAAGACAGATTAAATACCAAAATAAAAAAAAACAGACTTCAAATCAACTTAAAAAAACCTTATTTTTTTGTTTACCAAATTTGGAGACAGATTAATGAAAAAATAAATACAAATAACCCTAATTGGATGTTAAACCATGTATCTCATGACAGCAAAACTAACTGAAGAAATGTGGATATATTCCTCTCGCAGGCACGCTTCCGTCCCGTGTAGCACTTTAAGCTTTGATGGCAATGCCATAAATATAATAAAATTATTGAACAAAGAGAGTTGCGGATGCATTTTGTGATTTTGGTAGGATCGAAGGATTGAATCAAAAGCAAAGCGGTTTGGCTAACGAGGAGTGAGGAGCGGGGTGGATGAAGGGAAAGCACCGAACATATAATTCTTTGTTAATTGCAATTAAGGCAGCATGAGCAGAACAATGAGGAGCCTCAACTCCCTTCTTGGAGGTGGAGTGGAGGAAGAGGAGGAAGACGAAAGTGATGTGCGATGTGGCTTATCATATCAGGAGGTAAGCTAAGCACTTACATTATCAGTATCAAGATTATGCTGATGTTACTCAGATCAATTGAATCTAATTGATTCGTTGGTGTGGCAGAGGATGTATGGATTCGCAGCATGCTTGGCCGGTGGATTGCTCTGTACACTCCTGGTAACATCTACTCTCTGCTCCTCCCAACAATAATGCATACCCTGATGCGCATTTTATTTTTAATGAAAAAAACGTGGCTTGTGTAAATGCTCCGTGTTATATTTACAGATACTTTGATTCTTCACCACTTTATCTGTGTACTCATTTCAACTATATACAACATTTCAAATCATTAAATTGTTCAAGTGTGAAATCCCATATACAATATTTCAAATCATTAAAACTGTTTAAATATGAAATTTCAAAGCGGGATGTGCTTTGGAGGTGATCCGATGATTACTCATATTGAGAATGCTTTTTCTTTTTTAGTGTGAAGTTGTACATGAATGTGGACGTAGGAATCTACACCCTTTTAATAGCTAAAAATATTTAAAAAAACCTTTGTTGCCACAAATGACGACAATAAAGAATAGATAAGGAGTACCAAGTAGCAATAAACATACATTCTAAGAAAAATCTCAATTGCTTTCATTATGATTTCTTGCCACTAGATCGAAGCATGTAGGTAGTGGTTTGTTTAGATTTGCCAGATTTCTGGTTGGAGACCACAGACCAATCCACACTTTCTGAAAGAACAAAATCCATTTTAACCAATGGTATTTGTTTCCCACTGGAGCTGCAATCCTTTTCAGAAGGGATGTGAGTTACAACATGGGCGACATGGGAAGATTTTTACCCCCACATCTAGAGCTGAAGGGGGAGGATGCGATCCTTCATCCGTTGGAGTAGCCTTTGCAGTATTCATAGCCGCAGACAGAGATGGAGTCTTGGAAGACTTGAGCACACGTCAGAAGGGGAGAGAGCTTCTTGCACTGGAAAAAGCTTCTTTGGTTTCCTTGAAGACTGAGGAGGCTTAGAAACATCATTAGGTTCCTGAAAAGGCTCAAAAGAATTGTGAGATTCCATTAGAGAGCCTAGAAATATAAAATGCCGGGGAAGAGCTTCTTTCCACCAAGATGCATTACTGTCAGATTTGCGTACGAGGCTAAGGCAATCAACAGCAACATGTCTAGTTTCATAGCATCTATGACAATGGAATGGAAGACCCTCATATTTCAAGAGTTGCGTCTATGAGTGGTTTGCCACTTTAGTACCATATCTGCCGGAAGGTCTTTGAAATGTCTAACTCCACAAGGATACAAGCATAAGAGTGTGGTTGAAGGAAGAAGTGGTTGTATCTATCAACAAAAATCTTCCTAAAGAGTTTCCAAATGTTGGAAGCTGAATCCAGACTGCAATAACATTAAAAGATTTGATTAAGGGGTTGAATTCTAGATACCAAGGCTTAAGCAAGAACGAATGTTGCTCCCAAATCCAGATTCGAGCAAAGAGAAATAGTATCCTGATCCATGGTGGAATAAAAGACCACAGAAAAAAAACCCTCCGCATAGGGGTAGATTTCTATATTACTTTATATGTATGGCCACCATTGATAGCCAATTGTGTAGATTAGAAATGCTAGGCCAAAGACGATTGAATGACTGATCAAAACTATTTTCTGCAAAAAACTCCTCTCCTTGGATCACTTTCTCCCCAAAACTAGAATTGGGGAGGTCGCGGTGTAGTTGAGTAGCTCAATTCCCTCCTTGAGTAAACTTGCGAACCATTTTTGATGGTAGCTTCCTCATTTCCAGAGGTCGCTACTCTTTGAGCCACCACAACTGTGAAAGACTTTTTAGGGTTGGTGTGAAACCAAAATGCACCCTTAGCACCTCTAGCAGCTTTCTTTATAGCTTGTGCTGCTTCAGATTCAATGCCATTGCATGCAATCGCTTCATGTCAATGGGTGGAAGCCCTAAATTCTTTTGCCATGGAAAGCCTCAGTGGCAGAAGTTTATCAGTGGTCATTGGGAGCGACAAGGAATACAGGATATAATTTGATGTCGAGTGTTGCCTAGGAAGAGGGACAATTATATTATATTAATGAAAGGAAATAAAACACAACCTTTCAAATAATCTAGGAGCGGATAAATGTATATGTGCAATAAACAGAAAATATGCTTAGATTAAAGAGTGAGATAGGGGCAACACTAAACATGCTTTTAGAAATGACAAAAGAGGGATTAACGACTTAGCTTCAAAAAGTGGTGATGGAATACTTTGTTGAAGACTGCTCCCAATGATACAAAATGATGCTTAGTGATAAGATCTTAGATTGATAAGCTTTGGATAAATGATTAGATGTTCTGTTCTTTGTTTTGGGTCAATTCCATGCTTACAGAATTGAATTTTGTGTTTGTAGAAATGACCCTAATCTGTGGATTTGATTTGTAATTGTGAAAATGAGTTACCCACTTTTAATCTTTGGGATCCACTCCCCTTGGTGTCTGAAAAATAGGTGGTGTTGATGAACACTTTTAGGAGTTAGCCAAGTGAGGAATTAATGGTTTGGAACAAAGATCAAAGACAAGCAATTGTGCAATATGCCCTAGTCTATTGCTAAGTGCAGATGCTCATGTAAGTTGATGATGCTCTCCAAACAATGGTGCAAATAGTTGAATAAGAGCTAATGGATGATGGATTCTGAGATGCCTAAAAGTGAATCAGGGTTACTTCTTTATACAACACCCAGCACCCAAATGAACACTTTTTGTGCTCAAGTTGATAAGTAACGGCTAATAAGAAGGGAGTTGGCTTGGGCCAATATTTAAATTCGAATTTGAAAGTTCTAGGGTTATTTTCGTGCCACAAATCTGACCTAGGATTGGTTTTGTACTTGGAGATTTGATCCGAGATAAGGAACAAATAAAAATATAGATCCTTGGGGATGTGTGAAAGTATGATCAAGCTAGGTTCAAGTGCATAAACACACCACTTGTATGCTAGTCTTTGCATTAGGGACAACCCCACCAAAGTGAATCCAAAACGAGGGGAAAAGTGCACTTTTAAACCTTACATTTTGCTCCATTTTGATGTGAATGTGAACTACTATGAATATGCATGTGAGATTAAACAAGTAGTTAACATGAAAGTAAATATTGAGACATTCATAAAAGGGATACAAATATGGATGATGATTTAGTACATTCTCCTTGCAGTGAGTGCTCCATCTCGATAGCTGCAAACATAGAAAACGTCAATGATTAGCATCTAACATTCATTTAAAATTGGCACAAAAAAAATAATTACTTGAAAATGTCAACAAAAAAAAAAGTACAAGTAATAGGTTGTGGAGCTAGAAGGAAACATAGGTCAATTAGGCATGATGGAGAACCATGAAATTCTTTAGGAATGGTGGTAATCATGTGAAGGTCTGTTGGGCATGGTAGCAGCTATGTGAAGGTTTGCTTGGCACGGTAGTAACCATCATAATCATGAGTTAATCACTGCAATGATAATTATCAAAGAGCATTGATGAAAGTATATGCACCCTCTAATTGATTGCATTAATGAATTGGAGGGGAGGAGAAAAAGATATGGTCGTGTTGAACCCCATATACATGTCATAAATGTCATCGACAAGATCATGTAACAAGCAAATGATAAGATAGCAAGATGTGATCATGAAAGCATGGTGAAGCAAGGTGCCCCCCAATGTTGCCCTAATGAGGACCACAAACAAATGTGTAAATTTTAAAGAACAGATTATATGCACAGAAACTTAATTCAAATCAGACAAAATAACACAGCAGATACCCTGGGAAAACCCTCCTCTTGAGGGAGAAAAACCCAGCAACAAAGATCTCTCTTATATATATAAACAGTGGCAACAATTCCCTTTACAATGAGGCCGAACACAAGGCCAAAATTCTGTACCTACACCAGATACAATAACAGATAATGACCTGCACTTCTGACAATATAAGACTGCCCTTCAAAGATATTCGCAATTTGCTCTTGATCAAGTTCGCACTCAGCTCTAGATATAATTCGCACTCAGCACTTGAGAGATTCGCACTTGACTTGCCTCTTGATAAAATTCGCACTTCTGCTCTTGAATAAGTTCGCACCACCTTAATGAATAGAATAAATCGGACTTGCTTAATGATCAAGAGATGAAAGGCGACCTTGTATATATACAAGTGAGAGAGGTCGCACCTCTTCATATTACAAGGTCGGCCAGAATACAATAATATAAATAATAAATACAAATCATAAGGAAGGTCGGCCTCAAGTGAAATTATAATGTTGCCAAGAGAAGCGCCCACTTTAAATAAATGACTCATATAAATAAATAGCCGATAGGCTACATTTATTTATGTCTTCACTCGTGGCTGGAAGGATGAACCCGAAGCTGCTCAATAACATTAACACTCCCTCTCAGCTAGGGAGAGAACTTCCAGCTGCTCAAGACAAATCATCTCAACATGATGCTCATCACATTGGCTACAACCAGATGTGAAAAGAAGAATATCACCTCAACGTGATATTAGATATCGCCTCAATACGATATCAACCATAATGGCAACAACCACACTATGGTGTGTACAAGTGTTCATCACTTGCGTGATGTTGTCACCTCAATGTGACATTCACAAGTACAAGATATGTCATGGAGTCTCACACATGACATCCACCATGACTCAAGCTCAGAGGGTGGAAACAAGGGCTTACACCTCAAATTCCTCCGTCTCAGAGGAAAATGCATTAACAAGGACTTGCACCTCAAATTCTTCCGTCTCAGAAGAAAATGTATTAACAAGGACTTGCACCTCAAATTCTTCCGTCTCAGAAGAAAATGTATTAACAAGGACTTGCACCTCAAATTCTTATCTCAGAAGAAAATGTATTAACAAGGACTTGCACCTCAAATTCTTCCGTCTCAGAAGAAAATGTATTAACAAGGACTTGCACCTCAAATTCTTCCGTCTCAGAAGAAAATGTATTAACAAGGACTTGCACCTCAAATTCTTCCGTCTCAGAAGAAAATGTATTAACAAGGACTTGCACCTCAAATTCTTCCGTCTCAGAAGAAAATGTATTAACAAGGCTTCACTGATACTGAGACTCTTACTCAGTCAAGGCTGAATTCTCCACCATACCAAGCTTATCTTGGAAGTACTCAAACTTTATCCTGGCGAGAGGCTTGGTGAGAATATCTGCCGTTTGCTCATCAGTGCTGATGTACCTTAACTATACAACCTTCCTCAACACCATATCTCTGATATAGTGGTACTTGAACTCAACATGCTTGGTTCTGTCATGAAACACAGGATTAACAGAAAGCTTCACACAACTCTGATTATCACAATGAATGATAGTAGGCTCCATTGATTGTCAAACAATCTGCAAGGAGGGATTCACGAAGCCACCACTTTGCTTCAGGGATTTGCCATACAAGCGCAATGTACTTTCGGCCTGTTGTACTCAATGCTATAGATGGCGCTTCACTACACGGAAATCATAGTAGATCCCAAACTGAAGCAACAACCAAAGGTGCTCTTCCGATCTGTGACACAACCTGCCCAATCAGAATCAGTGAAACCATGTAACTCCAAGTCTGCATCTAGAGTATACCTCAACCCATATCCAACTGTGCCACACAAGTATCTTAGGATGTGTTTAGCTGCAACAAGATGTATCTTTCTCGGATCACACATAAACTAGCTAAGTGCACTCACTGCATAGCAAATATTAGGTCTAGTGTTAACTAAGGTTACATCAAAAGATCAATCGGCTTTCTGTACAATGTAGGATCCACCAAATCTGAACTAGGCTGCGGCCTCCTTCAATTTATGTAGATTGATCTCCATAGGTAGACATGGTTTTGCAATCCATCATGCCAAATCTCTTAAGTATATCAATGGTGTACTTTCCTTGGCTTAGAATCATCTCATGGTTTCTGGGACTTCTAATCCAAGGAAGTAATGCATGAGTCCAAGGTCCTTCATCTCAAATTCCGAAGTCAACTCCTTCTTGCACTCAAGAATTAGGTGATCTTCTCCAGTAAGAATCAAATCATCAACATATAAGACCAATATTAATGCATCACCATTGATTACCTTGAAGTAGAGATTTGAATCAACATCATTCTTCAAGAAGCCCAAACTTGATAGGTAACGATCAATCCTTTGCATTACCATGCACAAGAACTGCTTAAGACCATACAAGGCCTTCTTCAGCTTGCAAACATGTGACTCCTTTCCATAAACCTCAAATCCATTAGGTTGCTCTATATAAACTTCTTCCTCAATCACTCCATTGAGAAAAGCTGTCTTCACATCCATCTGGTGAATCTTCCATCCTCTAGATGCCGCAATAGCAATGATGGTTCTAACTGAAGTGTAGCGAGCAACAGGAGCAAATGTCTCATCATAATCAACTCCCTCTTTCTGAGAAAACCCACGAGCCACAAATCTTGCCTTGTACTTCTCTATGCTTCCATCTGCAGCATGCTTAATCTTGAATAGCCATTTAGAAGATACCACAGACTTGCCCTTGGGTCTAGGAACAATATCCCAAACATCATTTTTAAGAATTGACTGATACTCCTCTGTCATAGCATCTCTCCAAACTTGAAGACTAGATGCTTCCTCAACACAGGTAGGCTCAGATTCTATAATCTGACTCATCAAGGCAACATAACTGGATAACTTATGTGGCCTTTTGCTTTCTCTGAATGTGCCTCCTAGGGCTGCAAAGAAACTTTCAGCCTCTCATGCATGAAATGCGGCTAGCCCATAGGGTTTCTTTCTCCAATAACAATGTCCAGTGGAAGCCCATCAGCTGGGTTCCAAGGGTTCCAGCAGGGATCAATATCTTCTTT
>VDFB02367244.1:0-15053 GCA_007258455.2 Sequoia sempervirens
AATTGAGCCCTCTTTGTGTCAAGTCCACAATATGAGGTTGTAGTTTGTATTTTTGGAGGAGGGGGATTTATGTGCTTGAAATCTCTAATGCAATCACACTCTATTTTTTCCAGTGTTTGATCTCAAGTAGGCACCCATGTCTCATTCATAAAGATTAGAAATTAACTCAGGCTACCACTCTTTGTAGATTTTAGCAGCGTCAAAATTGGAGCAATAAGACTTCAATTTGGAATCAATCGACTACAGTTGAGACAAATCAACGATGGCGTGAGGGAGAGCCATGAAGGGAGGCTTGCATTTCCAGCCACCCCCAATGATTCACGTGGGCTATGAGATTTGAAATGATGAAATTGATGAGAAAGGCAAAGTGTCGATCTACAACAAATATGCCTCAATCTGAAATAGAAAATGTGAAGCGATGTAAGAGATGGATATGTATGATTTCCAATCACCAAAAGAAGAGTGTGTGAGTCTCCAAAACAAGGGCATAGCCTGCCAAAGCCAAATTTTCCCCAATGATTTTGAAATCGTGGCTTGCCAAAAGAAAATTGGCCTCCAAAATCTGATGTGCAGACCTTCAATGTCCTTTCACAACAATTTCAATGCACCTCGGGCTGCAAATTGATGAATCGTTGCACCATACATCTGACCACATGATTAAACAGAAAAGCAAGCACCTCCAAACAGTAATCATCAACACCCCAATACCCAAAAATGAATCGACTCCCTTTGGAAATGGTACACATCCATACAAAATTGAAAAGTGAACAATTCCTCAAAAAAGTGAATAAGGATCTTCAGATCTGGAACTCTGATACCATGAAAGAATCCATGATTGGGATCCCACAAGCCCTGGATGAAATTTTGAAGAGAAAATGTATCACACATGAATGATAAATTACATAGAGAAATATGTGAAACAATAAAGATTATTGATTACTAAATCAATTACTAAATGAATGCAATGAAGTATCAAATATAATTATGTAGACTAAGGAAAACTCAACATGAGATCCCTGAATGATGGAGTTTTGACTGAGAGAAGAGTGAGATAATAGAATGCATGAATCAGTTAAGTCACTTAACTCATTCAAATGCATGATTAATGTAATAACACTCACAATCAGAACTAGATGACCTTTTCCTAAATTTGTGTTAAGCACTATAGTAAATTAAGGATAATTAATTTACTCCAACAATTACTATATAATTTGATAAATAAAATAGTAAATAGTTATATACTTCAACAATAATATAATAAATAGTACACTTTATAAATAATCAAGGTAATATTTTTGAAATAGTTATTTATTTTAACTTTAATAAAAAAAAAATATTATTTTATTTAAAGAATTATTTTATTTTTTATATAATATAATAAATTATTAAAAAATAATGTTATATTTTAAAAATATAAGTATGCTAATTTAATTAAGAATTATTTCATAGTTTTAATTTTTTGTCAAATATGGATTTTAGGTTTTACTCTTGTCTGTGTAGTCTCTTTAATAGTTTTTGCTAAAAAGCTCACACAATTACACTCCCCCAGGCTTGCTTCCACTAGCATAATAAATATCTTAAATAGATCCATCTAAAGGTGCTTAGATGTGAATCTTAGGGTGTATGTATTGAATGCCATTTTAATTGATGAGTTATTTTATTTTTCAATAGTGATGCAATAGATCATAGAAAATTGATTAGAATTTCAAAAAAAATAACAAAAACAAACTATTTATTCCAATTTTTACTTTTAAAAGTTATTTTTTTTATATATAACTATCATTTTTATAAGAATTTAAAAGATTTAGGATATAAGAGATGAGCACATGAACAATATGCATTATTGTATTTAGTCGATCCAAATGTAATGAGTACAAAGCTTTGCTTATAAAGGCAAGGATGAGACAATCCACCTATGAGGTGAATTGACAAGTACCGCATAAGGTAGAAAAAATGAGGTGACAAGTGTCCTATAGGTCCAACCTTAGGAACACTTGGAGTGTGCACCAACAACCTCTATTACCAAGTCATCAACCTTGTGTTCCAAGTGTTGAGTGACCTTTGAAGTGAGATGGAAATGCTTCCAACCTCAAAACATGTGTAGATGAGGTTAACCAAATAACTTGGTAACCTCTAGAGGTTTTAATGTTACAAATTTGGTTAGGAAAGAAGATTTCTAACCTCATATTGACCTAAGTACACTTAACTATAGTGAATAGATTCATTATTCATGCTAACACCCACCTTAAGTGATACTTGGGGAGATCACAAAAGTGCAATTAGATAGAAATGGGTCCTGACTAGAGGTCATGCTTGATACCCATCTACAATTTATTCTCTCACAAATTAGTGGAGTAAAGGAGAAAACCCAGTGGGAACAAAAATCCTATTTAAAAAAAAAGAGAATTAGAAGGATTTAAGACCTAAACAAAATTCCCTTGATGATAGGAACATGATGATGGAGAAATATTGAAGCATGTAGAAGTTATAAACTCTACTAATAATGGATTGGTGTCTGTTAGAATAAGTGAATCACCAAGAAATGTGAATCAAGATGTAAGATACAAAAACATTGCATGAGTGAACATATGAACATTACTTAACTAGTGTACACATAGTTCATCAAACTCTATGAAGTTAATAATACAAATAGTATTGTGATGAGGAGTACTACAATCTCAAACTATGATCCACTAAAATAATCCCCATACAAGAGATGAAGATAGAAGGTTCATGAGGCCTTCCAAAAAGAAGATTCCTCTATTGCTTCATTCAAAGAAGCATAACACATTATAGTTCCCCCTTGATGCTAAGAGAAATAAGTAGAATAGCTGAGATTGAGAGTTTGTAAGGAATGTAGAGATGTACAAGGTGTGCTCCAAGTCACACTCACATGAGTTTAGAATCACAAGAATCCATGTTGTGATGGAATAGCCCCCATTACACTTTATAATTTAGTTTATGTACAATAATTTTCCAAATTCCCTCCCTAAGGAACACACAATTAGTTTTGTGACTCTTTATATAAGTTTGTTTACAAGAATTTTTATTGTCACACTTTCTTCAAGTTTGTTTTCATGAGGTTGATTAAGAAGACAAGATAATTTATATTTTACAAACCTCAATAAAAGACAAAATATGAAAAGTAAACCCCATTATGATGACCCCTCTTTTTTCCAGATTCATTGTAAAAGGGAAAAATGATTCCTCTTTTACAAATTTGTAACAAAGGAAAAAAATTGCAATGTCCCCCTATAAACACATTTTCCAAATTCATTGCAAAATAAAAAATAACCCATCTTTTACAATTTTGTAACTAAGAAAAAAAAATGAAAAAGAACCCCACTTTTCAACACTTTGTTGGCTATAAAAAGAATTTTCCCCCACCTTACAAAAATTTGCAATATGACCCTCCTTTTTGTGTGTATTAACAAATGTTAGATTATAAATATTAACCACTACTAGTTATTGACCAATTTTGTGATGGTAACAATCAATGCTAAAAGAAAAAATTAACTAAACAATATTAAACAAATGTTAAAGAAAAAGAAGTGGAATTAGGTAGAGATTTTTAAGCTGCTATTCAAAAGGAGCATGTTGGGAATCCATTGGAGACCATACTGGGTCTTCAAGAGCTTTTGGAGGTCATGTAAACAAGGCAAAGAATTTAGCCTAATTCAAGGGATGATGAGCCTAATATGGTAGAGAATTTATGAGTTTGTTGACGATAGAGAAACCTTTAGACAATTGGAACTATGCAAGTCATGTATGGAGTCTTTCAGAGAAACACAAAATCATAACAAATCACAGAAAATAAAGGAGAGGAGTTAATGGTGGGTATTGTAACATTGAATGAAGGGTCCACGTCATCAATGTCGAAGTCAGAAAAAAAATTCCACATCTCTTGATGGTCAAACTGGCATCTCCTCATTTTTTGGTGAAAATTAGGCACATTTATCAATACTGTTGGACCAATTTTCAAAAACCACAAAAAAGGAGCCAAAAAAATTCATGGACCAATAGTGGGTCAATAATTCATGTAATATTGGTATGCTAATGTGGCATTACATGATTGGTCAGTTTATGTATTTTTTGAATTAAAGTGATTTGAAGTTGGATATTGAGTGTAAATTTATTGGCACTTTTATTACCTAACAAAATAAGACCCAGACTATCCAAAACTATACCCACAATAGGTCTTATACCCACAATTGACTCCTCTCCCTTAGTATATGATTTCATGGCTCTCAGTGTATGTTCCAAATGTTGTGGTCATAAAATGTCTTCCTGTGGGCCAAATAAACATAGTTGGGTGCCAATTTGCAAGATTAGCTCTCCAAACCACAATGAAATGTCTTCAACTCACCTAACAAGCTTCAAATTTTAGCTTATCAAATTCTTCAAATCGTAGCTTCAAACTAAAGAGTTTGGTTCTGAGCTATGCTAAAATTCCCCACACTGGTTGAAATGTTGCCTCACCTCTTACCTCATGCATGATGAGTGATGACAAAAAAATGCAACAGGAAAAACCTCGAGGTCTATGCATTCACATGAAGGAGATCAAATAATGAACAAGATAGACTCTAGTGGGTTGAAGTGGTAAGAAACATTCAGTGATTGCTCAGTGAAACTTTCTACCTACATAATAAGGGTACATCTAATGAATATCAAGGCTACAAAATGGTTGTTGTCTGACCTATGAAGGGCGAGAATCCCATATTGTGGTAGAATGGAAGTATGAGAATCTAGTACTAAGCATGGGATAGGAAGGTTGTGAATGTTTTAAAGGTCGCAAATGGGTATGTTGAATGGGCATGTGAAAATCGTGCCTCACAAATGCCACAATTTTGTCAATAAATCCTGTCTCTAGTAACGTTGGTTTTTATGCCATAGCCTAGACTCTCAAGCCACACCTCTCACATATTCAAATGTTTCTAGCACAAAAATTCAAATTAAAATGAAAATCATGCCCTCCTAATAGCAAATCATGCCTCTATGAGAACAGATATCATGATTTTTTGATAAATTACACCATTCTAGAGATTTAAATCCAAATATGTACCATAGCTCAGGGGTGGGGTCAATGCAAATTTACTATTAGATACAAATTAAACAAAATAGAATAAAATTATTTCAACTATGACGTGTGTTATCTCCACATAAGATATGATACCATATTAGAATTAAGAAGATCTAGGAGATAAGAGAAAAGTACTTGAACAATATGTCAAATTGTATTTAGTCGATCCAAATGTAATGAGTATAATTTTTTTCTTATATTGGAAAGGATGAGACAATACACCCATGAGGTGAATTGACTAGTGGCCCATAAGGTGGCACAAATGATATGAAAAGTGTCTTATAAGCGTTAACTTTAGGAACACTTGGAGTGTGCAAAACAACAAACTCTATGACCAAGTCATCAACCTTGTGTGCCAAGTATTGAGTGACCTTTGAGGTGAGATGGAAATGCTTCCAACCTCAAAAGGTGTGTGCATGAGGTTAACCAAATAACTTGGCAACCTCTAGAGGTTTAAATGTTGCACATTTAGTTAGGAAAGAAGTTGGCTAACCTCATATTAACCTAAGCATACTTAAGTATAGTGAATAGATTAATTATTCACACTAACAATTGTTAATATTTATATAAACTACCAAATAGATTCATGAACATATAAATAGGTAGGTAAATAGATAATGAATTAAATCTGAAATGGATGTTAATTTTAAGTAAGGGGTTTAAATTTTAAATATATAAAGGATTTGAGTATAATTGATATGGGTTTTTTTAATAAGGATAAATATGAGGGTTTTTAAAGGGCCCCATAACATATAACATCTAAAAACTAAAACCTATAGATAAAAAAATTATCAATCTTGATAGGAATATTGAAAAAAATTGAACTATCCTAGTCATTCATTTCAAAATTTTGAGTCTTTTGGTGTTTATCTACAAGTTATGTCTTATTTTATCCTACATTTAGCATTTATCTTATCCTATGTTTAAGGTTCACCATAGGGCTGAAACCCTTTTTAAACCCTAATAGTTCTATGCCTTAGTCACCTTTTCTATTCTCTTGTTGATGTGTGTTAGGTATTTCTTGGTTATTTGAGTCATTGAATTTATTTGTTTACCAGCCCCAAAGTCCTAGTCTTACTAGTTTCATCCCCTTTTAAAATATTTTCTAAGCCTTTCTCATGGGAATTAAACATTTCACCTTAGGTCTATTATTTTAAACCCCTAGGTATATTTGAATTTAAGTCTTAAATCATGTGTCAACCTAGTAGATGGCCCCAACTTAGGTCATAACTTGAAAGCATGTGCTTAGAATACCTGAAGTTAAGCATTACTAAGTCCCACAATGGCATGTGTTCATTCCTTATTGGTCCCTACCAATTCGCATTGATTAAAATATTCACTAAAAAATGTGTGTGGTGTTGTGTTAGGGCACAATGTGTCCAACCACATTTCCACTAGAATTTAACCTAGGAAGGTGATCATAGGAAAGAACCTAGGGTTTAGGGGACTTAAATAGGAAATTAGGGTTCATTTGCTCCTAATTTTCACACTCAACCTTAGAGAATTCTCGACCTATGGAGATTTAGTGCTATATACATTCATTTGTGATGGTGAGTATTTTGAGAACTCCACACTGATATGAGGCAATTCATCAGTACTAGTGGCCAACCAACATAGGGGTTGCGGTATGCAAGTCTCTAACTTTCACTTTCATTTTTTTACATTTCTACATTTAATAGTTAAAGTTAGACCTTACAAATGTGGAAATCCTTAGGATTTCATGCTTGTCACAGTTTGATTATAGTTCAAGTTTAGGATGTTCAATCTTGTGAAAGAGTCATGTTATTACCTTAAATTGGCGCTATTTCTCAAAAGCAAAGTGTTTGCATGTTCGCGATTACAAAAAATGACTGTTCAATCTACTTAGGAATTCCCTACTATTGCACAAGGGTGACGCACTTACAAAACTAATAGATCCACCTTTGCAAATGGCTACCACATTTCCAAAAAATAGACTCACTATTGTAAAATCCTTACACAACTATTTCAAAATATGCTTGTGTTTGTAAAAAGAGAATTGCTATGTTTGACTATTGATTTAGGTTGTTTACCAGAGTTTTAGAAAATTGACTATTGATTTAGGTTGTTTACTAGAGTTTTAGAAAATTGACATTGTGGGTTGAATTCTTGTAGGCCACACTACATCCTTTATATTCCTAAGAGCATCGACCTCAAATATTGGACAAGATAGCTCAATTTTAAGATTTTGAGATAAATTTTCTATAGGTCATGGGGTTTGACCACATTACATTTATACCCAAGATTTGCCTGCACAAAGCCATAATGACAATATTGGTAGAATGATGGAGCTCAGAGATAGCTACATTCCACTTGCCTATAGGAGAGTATACAAACACCCTTGAGGATGTTTGTAGGATGGTTACCTATGATGTTTCCAAAGGGACTCAAGAAATGTTGAGGTTGCTAGGCATTTGACAATTCACTATCATGGACACATAGATTGATCTTAATCCCTTTGTAGATAATGCAAATGATATGGTGATCATGTTAGCTAGACTAATTATGGTGCATGTTATTCCTAATAGGAGATCTTGCAAATTCCTAGTTGGATGGGGAGTGTGTATGAAGATGATGATGGAGAATGGGGGTTCAATATGCATGAGGACCCTACGTTTTGGCTCATTTGTATCATGACATGTATCAAGTTTGCTACCGTAGGGGAGCTAGTATCTCAATAGGTGTCATCTTGCTTCATTACTGGATATGGGAGTGAATTTATATTACTTGACTAGAGGGCATTGATGTTTGGGATCCACATGATCGATACTCTTTTAGATACCATGACTAGTTGAACTATAGGTAGCCCAAGAGATTATAGTATTGGAGAGTAATTTTCAATGATACATGATTGATTTTATATGGAAACCATATCTTGATTGTAAGGTATGGGATGATGATTAGGAGCATCATACATACTATAGGTAGATAGGGTAGACATTATCCTTGAGTTATATCTTCTATGTATGGTTCTTCACTTGTTTGGGTAGAGACAAACTATTCCCATCTAGATGATTATTGTGCCTTGTATGCATGGACCCTAAGATATCTCAATGCATGGGGCCTTGAGCTGATTTCATGAGATCCATGGTAGAGGTCGTATTATTAGCACCAATTAGATAGGGTTGGGTAATAGGTCCTAGAGATCCTAGGACAAATGGAAACTATAACACAAGATGGGAACATAGGAGGCTAGTGAGATTTAATATTCCACTAGGTTCTCCAAGTGTCACAGGATTTTTCAAAGGATGGAGGAGTAGAGGAGGTGTTGTAAGTAGCCAACAGGCTAGACATCAGCAGAGGATAGCCCTGGAGTAGCAGGTACATGTGTAGGATGATGATGAGCAAAGTGACTAGCATGATGGGTAGTTTCTCCAAAATAAGGGATATGGAAAGAGGGATGACCAAGAATAGTAAAAGGTATAGCAGGGGCCTTAGATTCATCAAGTTCATTAGAAACCTTCTCACCCACCTATCAGAGAGGGGGATCTAGTAGTGCGACTTGCATGGATTACTGTAGAGAGGGGTCAAGCTTGTGTTGAATGTTATTAGGCCATCATAGACAGGGATTTATGTGTTGGGGAGAGAGACACAAATATATCTTTTCCATATGAATTAGAGATACAGATAGCCACTGTTACTTTTGAGAGGGACTAGGCTACGTTTGAAAGAGATACTCTTGTCATTGAGAGAGATATAGAGAGGGGTAGTAGGATGTAGTTGGAGATTGATCAAGCCTCTACTATTATTTGAGTGCAATATCAATAGAAGCATGACCAATTTATAGTTGAGGTCACATATTATAGGGAACTATATGAGATACACTTGTTCCTAGAGCAAAGAGAGGGCCTCGATTCAAGGCTAGGAGCACTACTACAAGTGCAAAGGCTAGTAGATTGGTAGGGGGTTCATAACACAAACTTCCTTACAACAGACACCCCAACATATCCTATGGTGGCATTGATCCCCCCTTAGTGTACTAGCACACATAGAGATCCCCACCTAGGGATGATCAGTATAAGTCACCTTCAAGAGATGACCAACATAGATCACCTCCCAAAGATGAGCGAAATGGCTGACATGTATGATATTTTCATTGCTTTTATATAGACTATATGTAGACATGATTTTGTATATACATTCATCAACCATTCAGCCTCACATATATATATATATATATATATATGAATATTTTTTGTTCTAGATAATATGTATCACACATATTTATTGATGATGACAATGTTGTACTGACATTTCCATTTTTTATGATATATGAGAGATAATTACTTTTTATGTGGCTCATGATGTGTTATGAGATGATTATGATGTGCATTAGGTTTATGATATTCTTCATGGTTATGTTGGATTTATGTTATGCTATGCAATGATGATGTGATAGGATATTATGATGTTATGATATGCTCCTCTTTTTTGTATTTTTTAATGCTTTTATATATGATATGCTTAATGTGGATGATATATGATGATACATGTATACAATGGATAATATTTATGATGCATGATTCTCGATAAAATGATGGATATTATGCACTGATGAGTTTTTGGATGTAAGACGCATGTGGTACTAACTAGGTTGTAGAGAAAGATGGAGATGTTAGACAAAATAAATGTTAGTAGGATTAGAGGATAGAAGACATTGTATGATTGTCATCTAATTGTTCAAATTCCATAAATTATGATGATAGGTGTGAATGAATGAATGATAATGATTAATGATGTGTAAACCATGATGGGTATGCTTTTTCTTCACATAAAAGACTATGTAATTTTCATCATAGAAATCCTTATTAATGTATCAAATAGATATGATGCACTAGGGTATTAACAACCAAGCCAGCTTTATATCTATTGCATGGCCTTTGAATCTACAAAGAAATAGGAGAATTGTCTCCTTTGGCAGAAATCCGGGAGTAGAAGAGGAGGACGGATGGAGGGACTGTAGAGGTTTCATGACCTCTTCTAAGCTTTTCCTTAACCTCTCATTTTCTCTTTTCAACTCCTTTTTTGATTGGGTCTCCTTCTTCAATCTGTCCACAATTACCGCACTTGACCCCTCAAATTCCTCAATGTCCTGCTCTAGGGAGGCCGGTCAAAGGTTAATGGTTTGGATGTTGTAATCTTGGCCGGTTACCTCATCTCTCTTTTTGTCTGCAGCAGGGGTGGCGATGTGAACTACTCGGTTGTGCACCTCATCTCTTTCCACCTGGGAAATTACCCTCGCAGCCTTCTTCTTCTTCCCCTTACCGATTTGAGATAACATTGCATGCCAGTCAAGAGGAGTGTCCTCTACAATCACTTGTTTCTTCTTTGCAATTTCCTTCTCCAGCCAGTCCGGCGCTACGGGGTCCATCCGGATTCCTTCTGTATCAGTTTTCCCTGGGTCTTTTGCGGCTTTTTCTCCTTCTGCAGCTGTCGCCTCGACTTCCTCCTCGGCTGTTGCCTTGTCATCTTCTTTCTCCGGAGGTTGCTCACCTAGCTCATCCTCTTCAAGTCCCAATTCTAGATGCACCGGTGATGGAGTCCGAGCAGGTAGGCTTTCCTCCGGTTCCTGTGATCCGCAGCCTTTCTCACTCTCCGGAGAATCCTCGTACTGCACCAAGGGAGAAGTGTGCCTTTCCTCTGTTTCCACATCAAGCTCGGCAGCCTCACTAAATAATGTTCCTTCTTTGAATGGTTCTGCCTCTCCGCTGATTTCCTATTCATCCAGATTTTCTGGTTCTGTTACACTCTGTGGAGGAAAGACAGGCTTATCTTGCTCTTTAGTTGGCAATATTGGAGAAGAATCCCTGGGTTGTGCGGCATCCTTTGGGGAAGGAGTTCTGGATCTTCTGGTATACACTTTGGTCTTCTCCCCTCCGGAGCTCTCCACATCCACAACTGGAGGTTCATCCTCCGAAGCAGTTTGGTCTTTCTTCTTGGCCACCCTTGTAGTTCTGGCTTTCTTTGGCGGCGGAGGAGCATCTTCTCCTTCAGCTTTCTCTGCTTCCTCCTCATCCGAGGACTTGCTGATGGTCAGGGTCTTCCACCTGCGCTTGCCAATTGGTTTCCTTTTTGCTGCAGGTTGAGTTCCCTTAGGACTTCTGACTTTGATCTTGAAAGGGGAGGTTTTAGCTGTTTTCCCTTTGGGGTCCTCCTCCCTGGATTCTTCAGAAGTGGACATGGGGTTGAGATTCCCCATCAAATCGAAGGTACAAGGCACCTTGGCACTCTCTAACACCCAGACTTCATGCTTTATCCAAGACAAAGTAAATCTTAGCACTGGAGCCATCAAGTCTTCCAACTCTGTCACCTCAGGCTCATTCCAATCAATATCTGCCACTGACCTGTCCTTAATGGGCTCATAAACATGGTCCTGGACCAGTTTCCCATCATCATCCAGCTGATCCGGAATCAGCTTCACATTATACTGTCTGATTGCCTCCACAGGCAGCCGGGAATACCTTTTCTTTCTTGCATCCAGGTCATCCTTGATGTTGACCCAGTAGTCCTCCAAATCCTCTTTATGCCTAAATTCCCGGGTAGCTCTCTTCTGTGCCTCTCCGGTTATGTCAAAGTTCATTCTCTTTGAATGGAAAGAGAATCCATACGCGGCTAACTCCTCACCTGCAGTGTGAGCTGATTGGATGGACGGGCACACTTCCCCCACGCCAATCCCAAGAGGGAAGTCACTTCCAAAGCCAGTCTTATGCTTCTCCCTCTTCACCACTGCATCGAACTCACAAATTTGTCTTACGACCTCCAGTAGCACTATGTGGTCAGTGGGATATCTGGGCAATTTGTAGGGTGCAACAGAGCATCCGTCAATCCGGAGATAAGTGAAAGTGGGGAACTGGATGAACCAAGCCCCGTAATTCTTAATCAATCCTTTGGCCCCATCAGACAATCTGATATGTTCCGCATTCTGAAGGGCCCAGGTAATGTGCATTGTAAATGCATCATTAGCCCTCCTATAATCTCCATGTCCCAAATGTAGTTCCGGATAGACCTCGTAGATGATGTCTTGTCCAATGGTTCCTACCGGAGTCAGTCCCTTGTAAGGATAGGAGATGGCCAGTACATATATGATGTAGGAGGACATGGTGAACTTCTTTGACTCCAGGACATTCCTCAGTTGTTTGTCAATTTCCGCACTGATGAGACCTGCCCAGTGATAATTTGTCCCTTGGCCCATCTTGGTGATCACATGGACCATCCAATTTTCCAATACTCCGACAGTTTTAAGTCCAGCCACCCTGCTCAACAGTGTAATAGCATCATAGATATCCGGCCTGAACTTCACCCTGTGCAACTATTTAGGCAACTTGGAGTGGTGGGATTTTGGCTTCTCCAGCCATGAGTTGATAAGCTGCTGAGCCTTAACTGGCTCGTTCTCATAGTATGTTCGAGCTGTGTCAATGTTTAAGGCACAGACCGAAGGAAGATCCGGCATGCTGAAGGCCCGGGCAATGGATGTTGGACTGAAATTGGCCAAGACTCGTCCCTCGGTGCTGACCACCATCTGCGTATCAAAAGCGTACTGCCTAGCACACTCCAAGATCAACTCGTAGCACTGGACTGCTGGAGGGAATCCTGCCACATGCACCAACCCCGAATTCATCATTCCTTGCCTCAAAGGTGACTGGTCCTTCTTAGCTGTTCTTTGTTTGAATTCCTCATAGCGCCAGGCACCGACGTTGGTATCGGACACATCAGCCCACACGAAGGATATCTTGCTCTCTGGAACCTGACTTTTCATGTCCAATCTTAACCTTTCTGTCTCAGAAACTGAAGATGCCCCGGCACCACCTTTGGACTTCCCAGCAGTAGCCTTGCTCGATTCGGCCTGCACATTCAAGAATCATCATTAGAATTCAATTATTAAACTCATATCAATCAAAAGGGTTAGCACACATCATATAAAACCACTAAAATCCATTGCTATTTGCCAGTCTTTCGGGATCCGGAGAAATCAAATAATTCGGGAAAATCGTGTAAACCGGGAAAATACCATCGGGGCAGAATTTTGGAGAAATCCGACCCAGACGGATTCCTGCTGCCAAAGCACTATTAGCCATATAAATCATTAATACGCTCGGAAAATCGAAAGATAATCATTAATTTTACTCATTGGCAACAAGAAATAAGCATGAATGATCATTCCATCAATCCTATCATTGAAATATACAAAAGAATGCAACCAGACAGGAAATCTGGAAAAATCCGGATGGAACGGATTTTCGCGGATAGCATAAAATGCACCAGAAATTAACTCTGTCCGCGGAATAAGCCCAAACCGGGAAAATCCGGGAGCAAGGAAATTCCGCGACAGGCTCGGAAACCCAAAAAATGGAAAAACGTACACCAAAACCCAAGCGACCATGGGATCTCCACTACCTGATCTCAAATGATCTTAAAACCTACGATAATCAACAATCTCGAGTATGCAAAGGATTCCAACTCCCACAAGCCCTCAAAGGAGAAATCCTCGTGCTAAAACGATGACGCCCTAAATCGAATAACCACCCTTTCCGCCATTAAAACCAGAGCAAGCTTTCAGGTTAAAAATATCGGTTCATGATTTACCTAAAAGCCCTCTAATCCTCAAGGGACGGGGAAGCCAACACAACGCAGGGCGAAAATCACTCAAGCACAAGATAAAACCCTCGTTCTAGCCGAAACGCCGAGGAAACCCTAAATCCGCATGGTAACACATCTCGCGCCCAAAACAAACAAGGAGTCTGATCCAGAACGCCGTCCCAAGGACCCATACGCAATCAGAAAGACAAACAAAGCTCATAGGGCACGGGAGATAGGTTCAATAGTAAAAACGGGTCCAACCCCGACCGTATAAATATGAAAATAAAACCAAAACAAGGGCCGACCCCAAATTCAACAATACCCAATACAAGGAAACCCCAAATCATCACGCAAGCAAAGGGAGGAGCAACGAATACATACCATGGATCAAAGAGAGTAGAAACCGAACTCAGAAAATTGACCACGCAGCAAACACGTTCAAGCACAAAGATATCGGTGGCAACACTCAAACAATCCTCGCGCGAACAAACCCAAGATCAATTCTCAAAGCTCAATTGAAAGTTCTTGAATCGCCAGGGCAAATCAAGGAAGCAATCGAAGTTGGAATGAATCAGAAAATGCCCTAAATTCGCCCTTATACCCGTCTGAGCCAAGGTACCTCAGCCATTAATGCGCGATAAGACCCTTCTGACAAGTCCGGAAACCCGAGCCCCAAATGGAATTTCAGAGAATCCTAGAATGCGCAGAGACACGGATCCCGCGGAAATGCAGAAGCCGGAGAAATCAGGAAGATCGGGATTTTGACAGAATCCGGGAAAATCTGATTGGACCGGAAAATCCCGAAGTCAGGAAAAAACCCGGAATCAGAGAATCCGGCAAGAGACGGACAAGGAACCAGGGCCGGAAAAATCCGCCAGAGGCGGAAAATCCCAGATCCAGGTGAAAACCCGGATTTGGGCCAAAACTCAATTTCAATCAATTGCAACCCCAAGGCAAGGGCAAAGCCAGCAAGACCAACATGTCAAGACCCTAAAATGATAAATCCAACAAAATCAAAGGTCAAAGACATCAAAAGAGAGGGTCCCTTAATTCCTGGGGGCGTAGTGTAAAACTCCCACAACAAGAGTCCGTTCCTTCTTCATGATTTCCACTGGCACGATGTTAGTAGATTCTCCAAAATTAATCATAAATTTTTTGACCAACTTATCTTCAATCATGAGAGTCACATAAAATGGGTCCACTTTATTTGGACATGCTATTAATGTGGGACCCAAAAAAACTTGAGGAATATCATTACTAATTCCCTCAACATCTTCTTCTTTAATTTTTAATTTACCCATTTCAGGTGGGGTAATCACCTTCTACTCATTAGAGGCCATAGCTACACCATTGATAAGGGAAATTTCCTTCTCTTTGT
>VDFB02367245.1:0-16247 GCA_007258455.2 Sequoia sempervirens
AGAATACACAATATATGACTTCATTTAGACACCAAAATATTTAAGGCCAACATATCCCACAAATATCGACTAATATGGCTAGAGGGCACATTCCTACATATGCATCACACATCCATAGCCATCAACATGTCCCTAACCAAAAATTGCAATACCAACAACATTCAAATAAGAACACGTCATATATCTCACAACAACACATCCCACAACAAAATTAGAACATCTCTTTACAACAAATGGGGCACATGGGATACCCATCACTCCCATGTGTGATGCAACAAACAATCCCATAATCGATGCCTTCATAACACAAGTGGAAAACCTGCAAAAAACAATAGAGACTATGCAAACATCCAATAAAAAGTCACGCATGCCATATGACCTATGTCCATATCCTTTTGACACAAACCTATACATGCCACCCTTCCCTCCTGTATATGTGGCACCAAAATTCACCAAGTGCAAGGGAAAGAAAAACCCCATTGAACACGTTTGAGAATTCACAACCAATTATGTGGATATTTCCTATGAACATACATACTTGATGAGACTCTTCCCTAAGAGTCTTGCAGGCCCCGCACTTGAATGGTTTTCCACTTTACAAAAAGGAATAAAATCATGGGACGAATTTGCAGACAAATTTGTGTGAAATTATGCCTATAACATTGACACAGACACCTCCATTACCAGTTTATCCACACTTACACAAGAAGACGTTTGCGAAACTTTCATCCCATTCTTCCAAAGATGGAGAAGCCTAGCAAGTCATTGCCACATTGCCATACCTGAAAAAGAAAAAGTTGACATGTTTGTCCAAACACTCCTAGGACCATTGAAATATGGCTTGCAAGTTCACTGTTGTACAACCTTCACAGATTTAGTCGAAAAAGGTGTCCAACTTGAGAAGGCCCTTATTGCTAAAGGAGAACTAAAATATGGACCTAAGAACACAAACAAAAACCCACCCACAAACAAGAGTAAATACTAGGTAAAGAATAAACACATTACCAATGATGGCATTGTTGATGCTAAGATGGAAAACATGACAGGTCCAGTGCTTACCCTTAAAGGAGCTCAACCATAGAACAGATCAACGACTACACCAACACCTCCTACCAATGTCATTGAAAATAACCAAAGTAGTCAAAATAGTCAAAGTCAAGGAAAACCTTGTAAGACAAGGAAATTCTCGAAAAGATGTACATACACTGCCTTGGGGGAACCAATCGAAGACGTCCTTAAGAAGCTCATTCAAAATAGTCTCATCACACTAGAGGACCCTAAGCCATATGACCCAGGACAATTTAAACCATCATGGTGGGATGACAATGCTTTTTGTGATTACCATCGGGTTAAAGGGCATAAGACCTCTTCTTGTCAACAACTAAGGAATATTGTGCAGGACCTCATTGAAAATAATACAATTGAATTGGGAGGGCCACAATTCACATCAAACTCAGACCATACTATTCACAAAAACCCATTGCAAGACCATGGTTTGAATAATCCTTCCACGTCAGATCCTAAGATGAATAATAATCGTGCTAACTATGCCCACACCGCATTTGACTATTCAGGTGGAACTATTATCAACCATGTCCGAACTGATGATGAATATGTCAATACCATAATTGTCAAAAGAGCACCTGAATGCAATGTCACTACCCGTGGTGGCAAAGTCACCATAGCTGGTCTTCCACCTCCTCGACAGCCAAAAAATACAATACCCGGTCCATCTGCCAATCAATCACAATCAAGCTCATCCGCAAAGTAGTCACAACCTAAGGGATAGTTTAACCTTATTGATCAACTAGGCAAAACCCTTGCGCA
The DNA here is from genome assembly GCA_007258455.2 of Sequoia sempervirens. Taxonomy (NCBI): domain Eukaryota; kingdom Viridiplantae; phylum Streptophyta; class Pinopsida; order Cupressales; family Cupressaceae; genus Sequoia; species Sequoia sempervirens. Next base: position 1,828 of record VDFB02367245.1, read on the forward strand.
AATTTCCATACTTGAATTGCTACGCATTTCTCCCGCGCATAAAGCTATACTAGACAAAACCTTGCAAGAGTCCTCTGTCCCTCAAGACATTGATGTCAACTAGTTTGAAACCATGATGGGATACCTCACTACCCCCCATCATGTAACATTTTTAGATCAAGATTATTTGTCACCAAATTCCAATCATAACAATGCACTACACATTGAAGTCTTCATCCATAAGCATAAGGTCAGACGAGTTTTAGTAGATGGTGGAGCAGGACTGAACATATGCTCCTTAAAACTAGTTAAGGCTCTAGGATTTTCTGATGCTTGTGTAGATGCTACAAAGAGCATAGTTATAAAGGCCTATGATGATGAAGAATGTTCCTCCATAGGTGTTATCACTCTTCCTATTAGAGTTGGGCCAGTAATTGTAGATACAACTTGCCAAGTCCTGGATCTTGAATTACCCTATAATATCTTGCTTGGCTGACCTTGGATTCACACTCTCAAAGCCATTCCCCTCCACATACTGCCAATGCCTAAAATTTCCTTTTGATGGCACAAAAATCACCATATATGGAGACCCTGATCCTTTTCAATATTGTACCAATCTAAGGGGTATTTTAGAACATCAAGTGCCCATCAATTGGGAAGCTCCAAGTTCCTCTTCCTCTAAATTCATTGACCCATCCACACTCGACTCTTCATCCATTTCCACTCCTTCCACGTCTTCCGCCACACCATCATCCTCCTCGTTTCCTAAGGCTGAGCCCAATGCCAAGATCAAGGACCTAGGTTATGGAGAATTTAAACTAAGCATGACCTACTACACCACCAAAATGCCCAAGTCTCCTAAGGTCTATGGTTGACCCTGTTTTAGAATGGAGCCTAAGGAAATTTTTAGGGTTCCTCCATCATGCATTTTTGTAAAATGGGGTGAAATGAGCAAAGAAGACATCGAGGATATATCAACATGGATTTATAAGGACCAAGAGAAACCATCCCCATTACCAATTCAAATATACAAGAAAGGATATGATATAATGAAGGAAAAAGGCTATGATGGAACTAGTGGCCTTGGAAGAAATAAAACTGGAAGGAACGAACCAATAATGCCTCCCTAAAGATAAAAAATTCTTGGGTTAGGGTATGGGCTACCCAAAAATGACGATCAACGTACCAATGTACTTTCGAGTGAGAGCGTGAATGCTTCAGAAAGTGTCGAGACTATTGAGGAATCCCTTATCGAAACTGACTCCCATGATTGGGAATTTGGCTCCCAACGATCCCTAAGCGACTGTTGCCTTGATGAATTGTTCCTTGAACCTAGAGAACTTACTTTCAAAGAGAGATTTTGGAAAATGTTTAAGATTGACCCAAAACTGAATAATGACAATCCTAAGATCCCAAGGGAATGAGAAGACTGGGATATACTCTTTTGCTCAAGGAACAATGACAAACCTGAATCATCTTCCAGTCCTATTGGCCATAACATATATGTCCAACCATATGACAATAACGACCATCATTTGGATTTTTCTGAATTACCACATGACACTGCTGACCCTAATGACAGTCCTTTTGTCCCTTATTTTGACAAGGAGTATGAATCAAGTGAAGGAGAATATTGGATAGAGTCTGATTGGGAGTTGGACGATGATAATTTTATCTTTAATCTCTCTGAGTCTGTCTACATGCTTTTCGCATCGTCCCCACCATTCACCAATACTGATGATGGTATCTCCTTAGTCTACCCATAACTAATTGATTGGGATCAATAAGGCCCTCCAGTTATGGAAATATTTCAAAATGATGAGGCCATTGTAGAATTCATGGGACTACATGAGGGCATACCAAGTGGAGATCACAAAGCTGGATTTGCCATAGACGTAGATTGTGTAGCTTAATTTGGGGAGACTGCTCCATCTTCTAGTTGAAAAATGAAAAATAAAAATAAAACAAAAAATGACACATCTTTAGGTGAAAATCGAAAGGCACCTTCTGACGATAAAAAAGTAAAAATAAAGGACGTATCTGCAGGTGAAAACCTCTCCGAGGCAACCAAAGATGGAGGACTGTACTTTCTTCCTGTGACTCAAGAGAGATTGGAAATGCTCATAGAGGACACCACGAAAGTCAACATATCTACAACAAAAGATCCTAAAATTGTCCTCTTTGCGGCATCCTTGACGGAAGAAGAGAAACCTGAATTCCATAGATTCTTTTCAGAGCGTACGATTAATTTTGCATGGTCATATGCTGATATGGCTGGGTTGGATCCATAACTAGTCTCACACCATTTTCCACTTCTTCCAGATGCCAAGCTAGTAAAACAAAAGCTACATAAAATGCATCCTTAGATCGCCTTTTTAGTCAAAGAAAAACTTAAGAAATTGCTGGATGTGGGATTCATACGATCTATAGACTATGTTGAATGGATATCCAATCTTGTACCAGTCACAAAGCCAAATGGTCAGATCCACATCTGCATAGATTTTAGAGACTTGAACAAAGCATGTCCAAAAGATGACTTTCCATTGCCAAACATAGATATCATAGTTGACCTTACAACAGGATATGAGATGCTATCCCTCATGGATGATTTCTTGGGTTATAATTAGATTTGTATTGCCCTTGAAGATCAGCATAAAACAACATTCACATGTCCTTGGGGTACATACTATTGGAACATCATGCCTTTTGGTCTTAAGAATGCAGGCGCCACGTATCAGAGAGCTATGGCAACAATATTCCATGACATGATGCACAAGCTAATGGAAGATTATGTGGATGAACTTTTGGCCAAATATTTTACACGAAAAGATCATTTGAATGTGCTAGACAAAATATTCAAGAGACTATAAGAGTACAAAGTCCACCTAAATCCCAATAAATGTGTCTTTGGCGTGACATCAGGGAAAATTTTGGGATACATAGTTTCTCGAAGAGGCATTGAAGTCGATCCTACCAAAGTGAAATCCATATTAGACATGCCTCCTCCAAAAGGGATAAGTGAACCCAGGACATTGCAAGGCAGGTTGCAATCTATTCAATGCTTCATAGCACAATTGGCTGACAAGTGTCATCCATTTCAATATCTTCTACACAAGGGCGTCCCCTTTGTGTGGACAAATAGATGTCAAGAGGCCTTCCAGCTAATAAATGATTACCTATTGTGACCACTTGTTTTAATGCCACCAATCGAAGGGAAACCTTTGATTCTATACATTTATGCAACAACTTCAATGCTGGGGGCATTACTGGCACAAAATGACCATGATGAGAAGGAAAGGGCCATATACTGCTGTAGACACTTAAAAATGACCTAGGCCTGCAAGCTCTATTTTAACCACTTTCATCTTAGCATAATTATGACATTTAATTATGTCCTTGGTCCACATTCGACTATTGATTAAATAATTCATAATTATTTAATTAATTCATGTTCTTTTATTCTTCATGATTATTAAATAAATAAATTATTAATTTATTTCATTTATTTATTAAATACGTCATTAATTGTCTAAGTCTTCCCTTAATTAGATAAATTTCTTAATTTATTTAATCACCCTTTTTCAGTCATTTCTTCCTGATTATTAAATAAATAAGTTTTATTTATTTATTTAATGTCACTAATTGTTATAATTAAATGAGTTGATTAATTTATTTATTTAATTAATCTTATCTTCTAAATTAAATAATTATTATTAATTCTTTAATTGTCATAAATTAATATTCATCTCATTTTAAATAAATATTTTTTTAAAAAATGTCATCACATTCTTAACTGACAGTCCATTTTGGTAAATAATCTGAAAATTGATTATTTATTATTTCACAAAATCCATATTTTGAATTAATTTAATTCAAATTGGTAACTTTCCTCCAAAAATCAAGTAATCAGGTAGATTATTGATTTTTCAACTCTGATCTTTAGTCCAACTCTTATCTACTTGATTTTTCAAATCTCACAAATCAGGAAGCCTTTATCTTCTTGATTTTTGAAAATCTTTATTTTCTAATTAACTATCTCATTTATTCTCCACCACTGATCCGATCTTCTCAGATGACATCTTGACCGCTCACTTAAGGATTTTTCCCTAACCCTGATTAGGGATTGTTAGATTTAATCTCCTCCTCTGATTTTAGGTCTCTGTCGAAAGTCAATCTCGTCCGTCCATTCAAAATGGCATTTTCTATAAAATGCTATTTTCTCTCATTTTTAGATTACACACTTACGCACTGACATATTTAGGCATAGGCATTTTTAATCATTTAGGCATAGACATAGACTTTGATCAAATCCTTCAAAGCTTGGTGTAGGACTTAGACATTTATTTCCAAATTGCTCGCATGTTCGATCTGAGGGCAATACGTCAACCAGTAAGTTAGAAGGTGTAATGGAGATCAGCCATGGAGAATGAAAACATTGGGTGAGATTATTCTATTTTATGTGTTTTCGTTTATTGTTCCTTTGAACTTCATTATTTCTTTGGGTTTATGCTTTCAATTCATTTGATAAATCTAAACTTAAAATTAACCCTTAGTTACATTGGTGAACCCGACATTTTTGGACAAATAAAGAGCAATTTTTGGAGTTGGTTTCTTTTTGTTGCAGGTTTTGTTTGCTTTTTGTTGTAGGTTTTGCATCATTTTGGATAAAGCCTTAGTTTCCAAAGATTCAACCATAAATTTCAAACGGATACGTATTTCATCACAATTTTTTTTATGCAGTTTGAGGACAACATCAAGAGATTTCATTCCAAAAATCATATTTTTTGGATCTATTTTTAATTTTTTATAATTTTTTTTCTATTTTTCATGAAAATTAATTGCGAGAGAAAATTATCGAATTTTTCATATATGTTTACATTTCTAGAAAGCTCTCTAAATTTTAATAGGGGTATGTTCTTTATCTTTTAAATTTGGATGCACAATTATTAGTCAAAAAATAGATCTTTTAAACTTGGGGTTTCAAAAATATTTGTTTATATCTCACAAATGGTTATAGATCTAATCACAAATGTTTTTTTGCAGATTTGGAATGACATCATACGCCTCTAGTCCAAAAATTAGAATTTTTGGAGCTGTTTTGTATTTTTTATAAATTTTTAATGATTTTTCATAAAAAAATAATTTTAGGTGAAAAACAACAAATTTTTCTAATTTCTTTACATTTTTGTAAACCTCTTGATATTTTAGAGAGACTTTAGTCTTTGTATTTTTAATTTTACTATCAATTTTTTTTTCTAAAAATCAGATTTGTCTTGACTAGCTAACCCTCTAATAGTAAGTGATCAATTATCTTGTTAGGGTTTTGGCTTTGTTGTTGATTTTGTGCATGTGCAGAAAATAAAAAATTCAAAGGACACATTGTCTAACTATTTTTTTAGTCGATAGTCGAAGATCATTATCAAACTACTAATGAATCTTTCTGTAGAACGCATGTCAAAGACCCTAGTTAAATTTTTTGAAACAGATTGTCTGGTAGTGTAGAAAATCTTTCATTTGGATTAAAATTAACAAGAATTAATGCGCTTGTTTTGAGATTCAATGTACATTTTGTTATTACCTTCCGCGATGCAATGTCCAGTATCCTCTCATGGCATTCATCACGTTTGGAGTGTAGAGGAAATGGTTACCTCTAGGGCGCTGGGCTTTGTTTGGTGGAAAAAGTACTCACCCGGGGCGGCTTCAGTGCATTAGCACCGATACGAGGGACTTCGGTGGTACTGTAAGTGGATTCTTGGGAAATCCGAGAATCATCGCGTCAGTTCGATGGGATGGATCACGAGAAGGGACTCACATGGATCATGCCCTCGAGCGGAATGCCGCATTAAACACCTTTTATCTTAGAGTCCAACCTTTTTGGCCATTGCTTGATATAGTGCAGGGTACAATATCATGCCCGAAGAAACTCACTATTGATCCCCTTGAGTAGAGATAGCAGTTCTTGGGAAGTCACTACCCAAGAATTTGAATTTGGTGTGCTCAAATGATGTTAATGAGCCGTGGAGGGGAGCCAATGCCACCAAAATTCTAAGCTATCCGCTCTCGAGAAGGAAAGGTGTTTATTACCAATCCGGGGTTTAAAGGTGGGCTATATTAAGTATACAAACCCTTGGCCTATTGGCATTGTAGGATTGTACTTGTCTTATGTGCGCTTGCTTACACTAAAACATCATGCTTGTCAAGTGTTTTCTAGATTTTCAAACAATATACACAACATTCACAAATCTGGACACAAACAATCGACCTTAGACAACTCAGACTTTTGAACAAACATCAAAAAACAATCTCAGTCCTCATTTTGAACTTAGACTTTGCATTGTTCATCTTAGTCATCATTTTGAACCTAGACCTTGCATTTATAACATTAAGTCCTTAGTCAAACATCATCATCTTAGTCCTCAATCAACATTTTGTCTTTGATCACCTTGTCATCTTACATTAATCATTTCCTTAGACAAACATTATCATCACCTAGTCATCTTAGCCGACATTTTAGGAAACATAGTCTTGCATTTTCATCCTTATCAAAAATCCAAAAAACATAGGTTGTCATCATCCTCACATTTAGTTGTCATTCTTGTCATCCTTATCTGAGCAATCCCTTTTTATTGTTGAGACTAGGCTCCAAAGACATAGAGGACAAATGGAAAACTTTGGACAAGATTTCAATCCCAACATTGATAATAACACTTATGACACAAACCAACATTGGACTTTTTCTCACCCATTTCACAACATGAATATTCAATCTTCCATGAACATGCCATCTTCATCATGAAACCCTTCTGAACCATTCATATAAAGAGACCAAAATGGACGAGTATATGCAGAAGACTTAGAAGCTGCAGCACAAAATCCTGATATAGTCTCCTTTATAGAAAACTTAGTCTTACGCGACCCTCAAAGGTATCTAGCCATGCTTTTGGACCAAGGGGCTAAGTTACCACGAGCTTTGACATAAACACTTTGCCACCTCCATTAGTCTACCCTCACCATCAACAATCACTTGACATAAATCCTACCAGTAATTCACAACAAATGTCCACTTATCACCCTTATCCTAACCTTGACAAGGGAAGCCAACTATCAACTAGTCCATTCCAAACCTCTATGTCATATTCTGACCCTTCACCTATCAATCTCATCCAAGTCTACATGCCTTATCAACCATCTAACAACTCATGTCAAGTCCTCACATCATACCATATTGATCCCGTCCAAGTATTTAGATCCTATTTTAGTCGACCTTACACCAATCCAGTCCAAGTCCCCATGTCATATCCTAGTCGTTCACATACTAGTCTAGTCCAAGTCTCCATGTCCTATCCTAGTCCTTCATCCATTAATCATTTTATAGTCACCCCCTCACAAGCCACATTTACTCATGAAAATGCTATCATTGTCCAAAGTCAAATCCCATTGTCCAAACTTGAGGATAACTGTCAAAATGAAAGCCCAAAACATGACCTTATAATGTCACCCTCATGTCAAGAACAAGGTATTCCATCCCATGACCCTATCTTAAACTCCATTCAAGGAGTCCTTCAAGACAATCATGACATCCAAAGTACACCTAACATTGACCAAGAAGTCCAAATCCATGACAACCCCATCTTTGACCAAGACCCTACCATTGACCAAGAAGTCCAAATCCACGACAACCCCATCTTCAACCAAGACCCTACCATTGACCAAGAAGTCCAAAATGATCCACTCCTTGACCTCTACGCCATTCATGATCAAACACTTGCCGACCTTATAAAGGCCTTGATTATTGACATTTCCCACGATGAGACACTTGCCGTCATGGGACACATAGACGATATTCCTCTAGAACAAGAATCTTCCACTAGGGACATGCTTGCATATGATCAAGTTATAGCTAAAATCATTGGACTCTATGACACTAAACATAATGATGGCTTCGACATTGCCTTGGAAGCACCAACATAATCATTTGAACTTGACATGTCACATGATTAGACCAAAGATATTAGTCAGGAATATGTCCAACATGACAATGAAGCTAAGACACTTTATCAACTAGGGTCATCTATCTTTGTCAGAGCAGGCTTTCTTGCAGACGAAAATATTACAAGTGATAGTATCCACATACCTATTGATGGGTTAGCATCTTGCTTTCCAAACAACAAATACCCATCATAAATAGAGATGCATCAAAGCATGCAATATCAAGGCAAAGGACTAGGCATACCACGAGCAAGGCATTCTAGAACCAATACAACTTAGGAAAAATTACAAACATCAAGGTCTTGGCTATTCCCGATTGAAATGGAAATCAAGCGATAATACGTTAGTACCTCCACCGATCTTGGGGGCAACTTTGTCGGTCTAGGTATCAGGAATGGAGTCCATGAGAAACTCTTGTCATAAGATTTCCAACACTCCCTCCATCCACACCATAAACCATCATTCTCAACATCTTAAACCTTCCCTTTGGAACCAACAAAAAGAAAGGTCTTACAAAGTTAAAAATCAAATGTCAAAGGCCATAGAATCAGCCAAAAAGAAAAGTGGACAAATGAACTTAAAATGGATCCCAAAGAAAAGTGGATCAAACAAAGAAAATATGTCAAAAGGAAAAGTTAATTACAATGTGGAGCCACAAGCAAAGAGGACACCCACATATAATAGATGTCCACCTCCTTCAAAATGGTCAGCAAGCAAGGCATATAAAAGTGTTGGTTCCAAACATCATCCCACTCAAAATTCCAAAATCCGTCATCCACCATCCCAAGTTTGGAAAATAAAAAGTGATTCATCCAGACGTCCAAACAACCTTTCCATGTCTACCATCATTCGTCATAATCCTACATCTCATCTAAATTCCAAAAATCCCACATCACACATCCGTCACATCTTGGCAACAACTCTTTACCATAAGGACTCTCATGGCACTCTATCGCGATGTGTGTATTTTGATAAGGCCAACTCTAGTATCAAAAAGGATCACAATGACACCGATCAGTTGTATGCAAGCGCTATGATCCTGATAGGACAACTCCTTCAGCAAGGTTATTATTGTCATATCATGGCACCAGTCTCTACATCGGCACCGTTAGTGGATTCAAAACATTCAGTGGTTATCTAAAGCATCTAGGCTATCCACAAAATCAAAAATACAAAAAAAAAAAATTGAAAAATGTAAAACATCGTCACCCTAATGAAAACCTGGCAAATAGGCATCTTGGTGACACCAAAAAAATCAAAAAGTCAAGAAAATAGTAAAGAGAAAAAATTCATCCAATGGTGAAAACCTGGCAAATAGGCACCACAGGTAAATTACCATGATGAAAACACGGAAAAAGAGATTGCTTGTGGGTAAATTACCATGATGAAACACGGAAAACTGGGCATCGTAATAAAGAATAAATCGTCTATGTGGAATTTTATATTTGGGGGAAAGTTGTCTCATTTTCCCATCCCTTCCTCATGACATTGACCTCCATCTAAGCCCTATCATTTCCGCGCATTTTTCCCACTTACCTCGGTCTTGACATAAAACAGGCACACATAAGCCATGCTTTGGAAAACTCTTGACATGTCTATCCTTAGGTCATACATGATTCCGCGAAACATCGTAAATGGAGTGGCGGACCGTCATAGTCTTATTGTCCTTATATGAAATAGTCCTTGAAAATCATATGACAGTTCCATTAGTCTCATGTCTCCCATCTTTTACCAAGGCCACCCCCTATCCTTTCATGCCTATCACCTATCTTGGCTTTCCCTTGTCAAACGGTCTAAGGATAATCATCATCCCATCTAGTCCTAACCAAGTCATTCCAAATGCAACAAGTCTAATCCATACAAGCACATTATCCAAAATTTTACTTGACTGTGTTCCTGGCCCAGCTGTAGACCGCCATACTTTCGTCACATTATCGTCATCGTCCTCACGTTGTTTCGAGATGCATCCTTCCCACGTCAAAAAATGTTGTCATCACCTGTCAATTGGTATTCAACTTGACTAGGGGAAAAATCATGTTTGTCCTTGGATTCTCATGTGTAGGCATCAATCATATGCATTTGTCACAATCCTCTTAAATGTCAAAATCCAAAAAAATCATAAAACGATAAAAAGACAAAAAAATCATAAAATGTCTTGAAGAAAGACCTAAAAATCATAAAACGTCCTGAAGAAAAACACAAAAACATCCAAATCAATGTCAAAATCCTAAAAATGGGGTCAAATTCAGTCATGCCAGTCAATCCATGTCATTGTTGAACTACGTTGTCTCTGCACATTTGCTACGTAGGCAAGGCCATCAGTCGATGAGTCCCTGAGACATTAGGTCAGTCCTTTTAGGTTGGTCCAAATAAAATCATGGCATTTGTCACAATCGTCACATTGGTCAAATAAGTCAGATGTCGTCAAACTCAGACACAAGACAGTCATTCGAAACGTCAATGTCAAAATTGGTCAAAATCAGACAGCATAGTCCAATCAATCATACAATCAACATCAGTCAACTTGCCAAAACATATTAGTCAAAATATTGTCAGTCTCGTCACTCTTTGGTCCTCTTCAAGATGTGTCCTTCTCGGATTTGGACCTCATCAAAATGTCCTTTTCCTTTTTCAGGATGTGTCCTTCTTGACAATAGGCCTCGCCAAATTGTCAACACCGTCAAATTGGAAAAACTCTTAAACTGTCAAAACTGTCAAATCGACAAGAAATCAATCTTTGGCAAACAAAATAAAATGGCTATTAATTTTTCTGGTCTATCTTGTCTTATCTTTTGACTATCTTGGCTATTTTGTCTTATTTTTTTATTGTTTTGTCTTTTTGGTCATGTTACTAGCTACCTCGAGGATGTCCCATGAAGGATTTAGAGGTGTGATGATGTCTCCTGGCCTATTTTATTTTCTTTAACTGCTGTCTGTGGATTGTCTTGACAAAAGTACTAGGGCAACTTCTCCCTTAGTATGAGTTAGGACATTCCTTGTCTGTGATTGTCTGTTTTTCAAGTGGATGACCTTGCACAGCTTGGTCTACGTTATATCATGGTGTTTGTTGTCCATTTGTGTCATTTTTACCGCCCAATGATGATTCGAGCAATGTATATTAGTTCTTTGGCAAGTTTTGAAGGATTCTTTCATCTAGTCTGCATCTTCATCATCCATATCTTTTGCACTAACATTTTTTTGTCTCTTCATATTCTTGTCTTCTCGTCCATTTCGAGAGCACACCCATGTTCTTGGAACCCATCTTCCTCTCGAGGGGGCATACCGCTACCCTCCTCGTCATTCTTCCTCATCGTATTTTGCACTAGAGCATATTTTTGACTTATTTTCTTTGTCACAATGCGACATATGCTACATTATGACAAAGAGGGGCAAAATGTAGACACTTAAAAATGACCTAGGCCTGCAAGCTCTATTTTAACCACTTTCATCTTAGCATAATTATGACATTTAATTATGTCCTTGGTCCACATTCGACTATTGATTAAATAATTCATAATTATTTAATTAATTCATGTTCTTTTATTCTTCATGATTATTAAATAAATAAATTATTAATTTATTTCATTTATTTATTAAATACGTCATTAATTGTCTAAGTCTTCCCTTAATTAAATAAATTTCTTAATTTATTTAATCACCCTTTTTCAGTCATTTCTTCCCGATTATTAAATAAATAAGTTTTATTTATTTATTTAATATGTCACTAATTGTCATAATTAAATGAATTGATTAATTAATTAATTTAATTAATCTTATCTTCTAAATTTAATAATTATCATTAATTATTTAATTGTCATAAATTAATATTCATCTCATTTTAAATAAATAATTTTTTTTAAAATGTCATCACATTCTTAACTGACAGTCCATTTTGGTAAATAATCTGAAAATTGATTATTTATTATTTCACAAAATCCATATTTTGAATTAATTTAATTCAAATTGGTAACTTTCCTCCAAAAATCAAGTAATCAGGCAGATTATTAATTTTTCAAATCTGATCTTCAGTCCAACTCTTATCTACTTGATTTTTCGAATCTCACAAATCAGGAAGTCTTTATCTTCTTGATTTTCAAAAATCTTTATTTTCTAATTAATTATCTCATTTATTCTCCACCACCGATCCGATCTTCTTAGATGACATCTTGACCGCTCACTTAAGGATTTTTCCCTAACCCTGATTAGGGATTGTTAGATTTAATCTCCTCCTCTGATTTTAGGTCTCTGTCAAAAGTCAATCTCGTCCGTCCATTCAAAATGGCATTTTCTATAAAATGCTATTTTTCTCTCATTTTTAGATTACACACTTACACACTGACATATTTAGGCATAGGAATTTTTAATCATTTAGGCATAGACATAGACTTTGATCAAATCCTTCAAAGCTTGGTGTAGGACTTAGACATTTATTTCCAAATTGCTCGCATGTTCGATCTGAAGGAAATACGTCAACTAGCAAGTTAGAAGGTGTAATGGAGATTAGCCATGGAGAATGAAAACATTGGGTGAGATTATTCTATTTTATGTGTTTTCATTTATTGTTCCTTTACACTTCATTATTTCTTTGGGTTTATGCTTTCAATTCATTTGATAATATAACCTAAAAGCTAACCCTTAGTTACAACTACATCAGTTGGACACTGGTCGAATATAAGCTAAATTACACATCCATTGAACGTGCTTTCCTAGTAGTTATCTTCATAGCTCAAAAGCTAAGGCACTACATGTTGAATCACATGACACATCTGGTAGCAAAGATTGATCCCTTGAAATATCTCCTAAGTCGTGCAACATTGACAGGTCGTCTGGAAAAATGGGTCATGATTTTGAGTGAATATGACATTCAATATGTGGAATGAAAGGCTATAAAGGGACAAGTGATAGTAGATCAACTGGTAGATGCACCTGTACAAAATGATCACCCATTGGTGGCAAAATTCCCTAATTAGTCCATATTTCATATAGAACCTAAGTCACCTTGGAGGCTATACTTTGATGGCTCATACTAGTCATGGCTCGGGAGTAGGAATATTGTTTTTCACGCCACAAGGAGATTCCATCCCTAAGTCATTCTGCATTGATTTTCCATGTACAAATAATGTTTCAGAATATGAGGCACTTGTTACGAGACTCAGAATGGCCATAAAATGGAAAATTAAGACACTTCATGTTTATGGAGATTCTCAATTGGTCATCAACCAGGGAAATGATGAATATGACACCAAGGACGAAAAATCAATGCCTTACAAACAAATGGTTGATAACTTTTAGACATATTTCCACATGTTGACTTTTGAGCAAGTTTCGAGAGCATAAAACAAGGCAATAGATGCAATGGCTACAATTGGCTCTCTCCAAGACATTCCAAGCAACATCCTTCAATTTTAATTCTTGGTAGAACAAATTTTGGTTCCTAAATATGACATACTAGAATCAGAGATGGTTTGCAAGCCTTTTGGTCCTAATTCTCCATGGTATCAAGAAATTTATGACTATCTCAAGTCCCAGACCCTTCCCCCCAATCTATCCAATAACCAAATAAAGTCCATCTAAAAAGCCGTTCGATACACCATCATCAGTGACACTAACAAAGCACAAACAACCTTACATGAGGTACATGAGGGTATATGCGGATCTCATTCGAGTGGTCCTACTTTATCTAGGAAGATAACGAGACTTGGGTATTACTGGCCGACTATAGAAAAGGATACACTTGAGTTTGTCAGGACATGTCACCAATGTCAGATACATAGTGATTTGATTCATGCACCAGCACAGGAACTTCAGTCGATTACTTCTCTGTGGCCCTTTACACAATGGGGACTCGACCTTGTGGGAAAAATCCATCCTACCTCTTCCAACGACCACAAATTAATTATCACCACCATTGAGTACTTCACTATGTGGATCGAAGCCATCCCACTTACATACATAACTGACAAACAAATTTCCAAATTCATCCTCAACTACATTATCTTCCGGTATGGTGTACCCTAGTCCATCATCACATACAATGGGTGTCCTTTCAAAAATGAAGACGTTCATGAGTTATGTGAATGATTTCGTATCCAACATTGTTTCTCCACACCATATTACCCGCAAGGAAATGGTCAAGCTGAGTCATCCAATAAAACCATCATCAAGATTCTTAAGAAGATAGTCAATGATGCTGGTCGTGACTGGCACATCCAACTTAATCCTGCTATATGGGCTTACCGTACTAGCATCTATATGCCTATAGGAGCCACTCAATTTTCCTTAGTCTTCGGATCCAAAGCCATCCTGCCCATTGAGGTTGAAATTCCCTCATTGCGAATCTCCTTGAAGGGTCTAATTGATGATGAGGAGTATAGACAGTCATGACTACATGAATTGAAAATGCTAGAGGAACGCAAACATAATGCCTTGAATCATTTACAAGCATATCAAAA